>JAKSZP010008191.1:0-108225 GCA_022478985.1 Massospora cicadina | reverse complement strand
ATCCTATAGTGAACTTTTTCAAGCTACCGTCATTCTGCTTCAAGTTCTTTACCAGCTTGTTCTCATTAAAGGAGATCACTCTGCCAAAGCCTTTCAGCTGAGACGTCATGGCCCCTCTAGTGATCACAGGTGGTACGTCCCTCAGAATGAGCCTTCCAATCTTGGTGCCGATGTCAAGTCATAGGGCTCCTCATTCTTTGTGCTCAAACTGGCAGCCAAAACCTGTTCCTTTTGAAGATTAGACTGGAAGGTCATAAGTTTCAACCCAGGAGCCATACATGAAATATGGAGTAGGCGAACCCACACATCTCAATCACCCTGACCATGAGCATCTCCTTATACCATCCAGTCTTCACTTCCATGGCGTGAGCCCTCTTGAGGCTCTCCACCATGCTAACCGTCAGATCCTTGGATGGGCTGGAGTTCCCCACTTAGAAAAGCCTGGTTACAACACCAAATCCATTAGCAGTCACCGCAGCAAAAGAGACCAAAGCCCCCTCTGCAGCAGAAGCCACCCCCGCTGTTGATTTGTTAATGGAGTTGGTCTCTCCGGTTTGGTTTTGTGATGAAGTTTGCTCTCTGGGCCCTTTTTGTGCTGGAACCATCGCAGCCCTTTCAGGTTGGTCCATCATTTTGGTATGTGAGTGCTCTCGCCTTTTGCTGCACCAGTGTAAGCCCACATAAGCTACTGGCCGCTATCCAGGTTTCAGGCCAACCTAGAAAACCGCGGTGATTATTGTAGACAGGTGAGCCGAAGCTCAGCCAATCAGGTTTGCCCCACCCTTGTTGCTAAGACCTGCTTTTGCAGCACCTCACCGTATAGGAAAGTAGTGTGACAGATGATACAACCGACTCTTGCCTCCCCCTTCCTGCCCATATTCCCCCCTGAAGGAGAGTGGAAGCACCCGTGAGAACAGGTTGGGTCACAGTCATTAGCTTCCATCACACTCCCCTTTCAGGCCACTACCGGACCTTTCCAGGGCGCCTCTCTGGGTTCTGGTGTTAGTTACTCACTCATGTTTCCACAAGCTTTCCTCAGTTGCGCCACGTGAAGACCCAATTTACCCTACCTAGCTCCCAACTCTGGGCCTCTTCATTCCAAATGAATCCTTATTTGGATCCTTCATCAAATGAAAGAGAGGAACAGCAATTTTCACAAAATCCCATATGAATCTTTGGTAGTATCCAACCATTCCAAGGAACACTGGCATATCTTGGACACTTTTTGGACAGCCATTCGCTCTATGACCTCAATTTTCTGGGCTTGCAGCTGCAGTCCACTAGAGCTGGTAACAAGTCCCAGATATTTCAACTCTTTTCTTAGATTTGGCACTTCCTTGGCTTGATCTTTAAGTTAGCCATAACAGTCTCTTGAAGACTTCTTCCAAGTGGTGTAAATGGGCAGTAAATTTCCTACTGAACACATTTATATCATCAAAGTACACCAGGACGCATGGTACTTCAGTTCATTTAAGATGGCATCCATGGCCCTCTGGAATGTCACAGGCGCATTACATAGATCTTGAGGCATCCTCATTGGTTGAAAATCTCCTACGCGGTAATGATTGTGCATTTCTTCTGGTCTTCCATTGGCAAATCGATTTTCCAATATCCCAATATCAGATCCATTGTGGAGAAATACTTTGCTTCTCTCAATAGATCTAATGCATTGTAAATTAGTGGTAGTGGATACAAATCTTTCTTCGTTATCTTATTTAACTTCTGATAATCAATCACCACCAAATTAAAACCATCCTTCTTCTTCATAATCAGGATAGAGCTTTCCCAGGGACTCAATGATGGAACTAGAAGCCCATGCTTCTCTAATTTACTAATCTCCTCTTCCACTACTGCTTTAGCTGTCTTTGACTATCAAATCAGCCTTGCTCTTATTGGTAAATTTTCCCTAGTGTTGCCTTTGTGAATGACAATTCTCACACATCCCAAATCATGGTCGTCCTGGACAAATACTTCCCAATACTTGTTAGATAAATTGAACTCCTCCTGCTGTCTGTCCATTAGGTAATAAAGTTGCTCACAAAAAACTAATATATTGATACTTTTGGTCACCCCTGCTGTTAATCTCATCTCATTTAGGGTCCAAAGTTGTGGTTTATCCTCAATTCAGCCATCAGTATTAGATGAACAAACGTCATAATTGATTCTTCTTAACTTTCATCAGTCTTTCACTCTAGGTTTGCTAGTAGAACTCGAATTTCTCCATAGCCTGGCATAATTATTTCAGGAGCAACCCAAGACTTTACTCTGAACTTCTTTCAGGGACTTCCAATCTCTATAAAGCAGCTCAGGTATCTTCAATATCAATCTTGTATTGACTATGATCTGCAATCCCGGCGGTAGGGTCTTTGAATTCTTACCTCAATTATACAATTTTCTAGGATTTCCATCGGCATTACTTGTTGATTTCAGCCAACAAATTGGTAACAAATCAGGTTAATGCCATAATTGTAGATCAAATTGATTAAAAATTCCTCCTGGTAAGACGAGTTTCCGCATCTCTCTGATAAACTAGAGGCAGCTTTTGACCTAATATGGTTAACGTATTATCTTCAAAGTTACATTTAACTCCATAGTTGCATAGAAACTCCGTCCTGATCAGAATATTACAGTTTTGGTTAAAACTATTACTGGGGCAGATACCACTGAAGATCTAAATTGGAGTGGCAAAGTGCTATACGCTCCACAAGAGATGGTGGTATTTGGCTCAGCTGTCCCATATTCTTTCATGTGTTCTATATTAGGCGATATTCTTATCTTCTTCACCAGCTTGGTTGAGACAATATTGTTAGGCGAACCACTATCAATTATCGCCCACACCCATACTTAATTAACCAGTATATCAATATATGTACACTCAGAGTATTGTAAGTTCATATTTACTGAGTGTATAGAGGCGTTATTCACCAAATTGAGAGTGTTAATAATTTATGCCAATATATCATAAAACGATTCCTTAATCACTCTAAGGGGATAGACATGTTTTCCTCATCTAATTTGACCTTGGTTAGTTCTTCTGTATTCTCTGCAGTTCGAATATTGTCCACTAGTTGTCACACATATGGCTGAGCAACTTCTCTGATTTTTTGGGGGCAATCCCTTTTGCTCCAGATTTGGTTACTGCATTAACATCCAAATTGACCACTTGATACAGTTGATCCTGCATGTCATCATAGACAAACAGATCACTAACATCAATTTCTTCATGCAAGACATTGGGGGAACAGGTTTATCTGCAGCTCTGTAATGTTCTTATCTAGGCCGCGGGCCCTTTTCCCATCTCCTGTGCAGTTCTGGCATCTTTCGCCTGGACTACATTGATATGTTCCTTTGTGTACTTGCAAACAGAAAAGTGTCCTTTTTCTCCGCACTGAAAACATTTTTTATATTTCTTAGCAATCTGCTTGAACTCCTCAGGCTTGCTTTCTGGCATGGTTCAATTATTGGACTCCTTAGCGCTCTCAGTCCCCTCATAGGATTTGAATTTTTCTCTGGACTCAGTTTGAAACATCTATTAGGGGCTTTGAAAGTAGCTCTTTTTATCTTCAAATGATTCACTACCTGTGAGGTGGTAATCTCAGTATCAAACATGGAAGACATTATTTGATGTAAATTATGATAGGGCCAAAGGGCCGCTTGCAATGTGATCTGTGCATCAAAATCATACATTACTTTTACTCCAACCAAAATCTGCTATTCTTGGTATATTTAATCAGCAAAACTCACTAAGGATTTGTCCTTCTTGAATTAGATTCTCAAGAATTCTTGTTTGCGCTTTGACATACATGTGGGACTTCCAAATTTTTCATTATGGCTACTTTGGCCTCTGAGTATGACCAGCTGTCCCCCACTAGGTGGGGTACACTAAGTTCTGACAATTGGTGGATAAACAGTTCTCCATCGTCAAAGCTTTTTGACAATTGCCATACCTGAACATTGTCATGAAGGATAATTGGAAAAATGCAGGGGCATTACCCCAATGGGATGTGGGTAATTTTGGTGTAGCTCTAAATTCCTCTAAAGTTTCTATAGCAACCACTCTTGGTTCAGCTACTTAATTGGGTTGAGGAGGGAGTCAGGAGTCATCTCCAAAATGGCTGCAAATGCGGTCAACATAAATCATGGAATAGTCAACTTCCCAACTGGAGTTTTTGGGGTCCTTTATTTGGCGTCAATTGCCACATAGAAATCACATTCACATCCATGAGTCTTCAACTCTCTGACTTGCTTCATTAAACGCTCTATGTCTGCGCTGAATGCCTGTAATCAAATGCGATCTACTTCTCATTTGGTTTCAAGAAAACAACTTCTCAAATCAGATCTCCTTCCTTCTTTAACAACGTTACTTTCCTTAGCAACTCATTGCTGAAATTAGAGACATCTTTGACTCCCTCCTCAATCTTGTAACTCTCTCCTCCAAGGCAACAAATTCTTGATGATTGGCAAAAATTAAGGCGCTCTTGTTGATGGTTGCCAACTCCATCCAGAGTTTCTTTCTTCATCCTTGTATAACATCTTGTACTAGTATATCCTACTCAACTACCCCCAGTAGTGAGCACCAAATATAAAATCCTGGGTTCTTCACTAATTGAAAGTTCCAAGGAGGTTAACTGCACAGGTTTGATGTGTGTTACGATTCATGTTGTCAGATAATAGATGATATTTGATTGATAATAGTATGAAGACTACCATCCATAGTTGAAAGGATAATCAATTCTGGTCCAACGCTTGACTTATATTTCTCAGAAATACACTTGATATCCTCAGTAGGGATTTATACCCTTAACCTCCTAACTTGAACCACGCTCAGATCCTAGTTTACGGCCTTTCCTCTAGTATTGCAGAGTCTACAGCAATTCCCATCTAAGCTCAGTTCTATTCTAAGGATCCTCAATCCTTACTCTTTATACTAATAAAGAGTCCTCAATTAAAGCACACAAAAATAATTTCCTGAAGATGAATAGAACTAAAGCCAAACTTTTCTCTCTTGTTGCAATCACTTTTGCAACTTATTCAATTCAGATCTGAATTTAGTTTGATAATCTCACATAGGAGATTAGTCTGCGCCCATGTCAGGGAGCAGTTGGGAAAGTAAGGTAAGAGGCACAGGTGGTAGGCCCGCGACCTCCAACGTTCAAAAACGCCCCAGAGAAACCAGCAGATTAGATAAAAATAAAAAAACCAGCAGTTACTATTTCCCCAGAAATCCTTGCTTGGCAGGCACGATGTAACCAGTACATCAACACGCCGCACTCTCAACCACTCTTGTTGGTGGAATATGGAGTCTGGGTGTTCCTGGATATCCACCAATCAGCTCTGTGGGAATAATTTTGTGGGGATGTGCACACTTATTTCCTGACCGCGGTTTACATCGCACCTCACTCCATGTCACGCGGTTGGCTGGATCTCAGTTTTGAAAACAAGGAGGCAGCAGATGAAGCTGCTGCAGTGCGCGTTGTGATTGACCTCCCTGAAGGGCAGTGGGTCATCGAAACCAAGCGCACCAGATGGACAAAATCCAACCAAATTTTCCTCACATTCGACTTTTAGCCCACTACAGTCAAGTGTGCCATTTTGGAGCAGCACCTGAAAGCTGGTTTAACTGTATATGGAGAAATCCAATCATTTGAGATGCAATGCTTTATGCTGATGCAACACCTGTGCACTGGCAAAGCCATTGCAGTTTTGACTCCAACTGAGGAGATCGCGAAGGACCTAACCCAGATCCCACACTCCACTTATATTAATATTGAAGGGCATACCACCCATTCTTTCCAGGTAACCGTAGACAGCGCACCCCCCATCTGCACCCACTGTGATGCGTTTGGCCATAAGGCACACGCATGCCCCACCAAGGAGGGCATCACATTCCAAGAGCACCCTTTGGCGGCCATGGCCAACGGGGAGGCTCACTATAAACCAACCACCAGTACCAAAGAGGCCTTCCCGTGGGAAACAAGGCTGCTACTTACTAGTAAAGCCTGTCTCCCCTCAAGAGCGAAAGAAGGCCAAACAGGGCCGCAGGGCCGCGGCCAGGGAAGCAGCCAAGGTCGCCTCTACTATCCCACACTCCCAACGCCAGGAGGACAATGAAACCTTTGCAGCGGAAGCAACTTGGGAATCCCTCAACCAATCAGATTGGGAGGCCCAAGCTGATTGGGCCACCAAATCTGAGGATCTGATGGGCAACTCGATCTCACCCAATCTTTGCAACCAATCCCCAATTAAAACCAATTTAATCTCCAACCTACCTGAAAAAAATTTTTGACCCAAATGTTGGTGCACCAAACTCATCTGCACCACAAAAAAATTTGTATGACAGAGGGGAAACAAAAAGTGAAGGCAAAAGCCAACGTGAACCTGTCTGCTAAAATTAACAAATCTTCTGATAGCGTTGCTGCAAACACCCACGCCACCGTGAAGGCCCATGGGGATCCAGAGGAGGATGGTGGGCCCAGGTGCCCACCCCTTGCACCTAAGGTGCAATGGGGGAAGCCTTCACTTTAGGGATGTTGAATATTGCCAGACTCAAGGCCTCGCCATCCTGGGCTAGGAAACTGAGTTTTTTACAAAAAAATTTACCTGTGGACATCCTGGCCATCCAGGAGTCCCACTGTCCACAAGGTTCTGAGGATGCTTGGAAAACCATGCTCCTCCCTTCCCTATCCTTCTGGTCTAAGCACTGTGAGGTGCTTGTTCTGAGAAACAATTTTTTAAATTTTATCATCTGAATCCTTCCTCAATGGCTGAGTCCTCATTGTCACATTTTTGTGGGCTGATGTGGCGCACGCTATTGTCAACATTTATGCCCCACCTGTGCACAAGAGCATCAGAATTTTTCTTGTTGGTCAAATCCCTTCCATTACCCCCTGACCCTTTTGTAGTTAGCGACATGAACTGTTGGTTAAACACATCCACGGACCGTTGGCCTTCCTCATCCCATGCCAAAGTGTCATGTAGAACTTCTCGTTCTAAAGGACACCCTTGGGTTGCTAGACGCGCTGCTGCGGCAAGCTCTGCTGCTCAAAAACATGATGCGCCCCCACATCCATGATGGCCAATTAAGGTCCATGTCCCATATAGACCTTATCCTCACACTAGTGAAATTTCAATCTCATATTTCCCACTTCCACACATCAAAAATTGATTTCTGCGACCACTGGCTGGTCTTAATAACCTACCACTTACCCATCACAATGGCTAGGGCTCCGCACTGGTGCAAACTCCACCCACCTGAACTCGCGTTGCCAGGATTTTCCACTTGTGTGGAATCAGCAACTTTGGCAAAAGAGTTTATTACACCATTTTGCGTGGACCCAATTTCCATTTGTCAGCCTTCAAAGTGGATACCATTCGCCACGCTCGCCACCTCTCCTCCTGATGCTCACGAGCTACATTGGCCGTCATCTCACGCGCTCTGGCAGAGTTGGCACACTTGGAGTCCAACATCCCAGCCATGGGCTACAGCCCTGCTTGGGGCCAGAAGTGGGCAGAAGCAGCTGCCCACCTCAACGCGCTTGAAAGGCAACACTAACATTGGGTTTGTGTTCAGTACAGGGCCAAACACATTACATAGGGTGACATGTGCTCCACTTATTTTTTAAAAATTCTTCACACCGCGCAAGAGCTTGGCCTGCACACAGGTGCGGAGGTCAGACGATTCCATCGTGGATACACCAGCCAAAGTGGTGATCAAAATACAAAAGTATTACTCTGAGTTTTACCAATCTGATCCAATTTAGCCGGCCAAAATGGCGAAATTTCTCAATATCACTCACATCCGCACCATTTCCTGATACCTGGATTTAATGAATTTGATTACTCTGAATGAACTCCGGTCCGCCATTTGCAGTGCACCAAATCAGAAATGCCCAGGCCCTGATGGCATTCCGTATTAGTTCTATAAGAAGTACTTCATATATATATCCCCACTGCTGCTTGCCTCCCTTAACCAGAGCCTTCTGGATATGCGCCTTCTACCAGGAGGGCAAGAGGCCTTCACCATCACACTCTTCAAGAAAGGGGATAAACTAGACCTAGCCAACTGGCGCCCCATTTCTCTAACTAACACAGATACAAAAAAAAACTAAAAATCATGGCTAACCGTCTAGGGATTATAGCCTCTGCCACCATCTCCCCAGAACAATTTGGTTTCATACCCAGAAGGTCAATTTGGGATAATGTGCACTCTGTGGCTAACGCATGCCAGTCCACAGCCTCTGGGGCACTAGTTTCTTGGACCAACAGAAGGCATATGATAGAGTAAACTGGAAATACCTCAGGGCCTGCCTCCACCACTTCCTCTTACCCCCTCGCTTTATCAGCTGGGTGATGATGCTTACGGAATCTGCAACAATGGCAGTGCGTGGCCCAGGCTTCCTCACGGAAGTAGTCCACCCTCAAAGGGGCCTACGCCAAGGGGACCCCCTTAGCCCACTCTTATTTAACTTCAGCCTTGACCCACTACTTCAAAACGTGAATGCCCGCCTCACTGGGGTCCATGCACCAGGCCAAGCCCCAGTCAAGATGATGGCGTTTACAGATGATTGTGTGGTCAGGGTGTCTAATAATCAAGATGCACGCGCGCTTGAAGCTCTCATCCAGGAGTATTTCCGGGTAATTAATGCTGCACTGAATGCTTCCAAAACCGAAATCATCCTCCTTGGTCGATATCAAACCTGCTGGGCCCCAGCGACCAGTGCCCAGCCTGGATCATCTGCTCGCACATGTGCTCGCCTTCCCTGAACACCCCACACCGCCCCACTTGTGCTCCCCTTTTTGCCACGCCCTACCATAGGGCCTGTCCGCCATCTGGGCGTGTGGGTGGAGGCAGGCGGGTATGCCTCAGCAGTAATGGAAAGTCATAAACTAGACAACGTGATGAAGCGCATCGCCTCCCTCAGAGCCCACCCTACTTCCCTTACTAGCAGGGTTGTTTTAGCCAACTCTATGCTCCTCTCCAAAGTCTGGTTTGGTGCCCACGCCATCGCCTTCTCCCCGGTTTTTTTCAAATCTATGTATGCCCTTCTACAAGGGTGGCTCTGGTCAGGACACCCACCACCAGTACGGCTTGAGGTCATGTTTAGCCCTTGTTGATTGGTAGCATGGGCCTGCTTGACTTCAAAGCCCATGCTGCCAAGATCCTGGGCACATGGATTGCGGTCATCACCGCCCCTATGCTCCCCTCCCAACACTGGTCCCGCGCGGCCTACTCCAACTTTTCCCGCACCCTGGGCCTTAATAATCCATCAAAACCTCACTCCTTGATGAAATATCTGGCTTCCCACCCATTGGCCACAGGTCCTCAGTACTAAAACCTACTACAAATGAATTCTCCTCTCCATGAGGAGCGCCGAGTGGAGAATCCGTATTAGTGGACACACAGCACAGAGAGGCCGCCCCTCTCCTCAGTTCACACAGGAGGTACAGGGGCTACCCATTCAAGATGGCTTGATCCCCACACGGCCCCATAGCCTATCCAGGGTGGACTACCTTGACATAATGGACATCCCTTATTCCCTTAAGACCCAGAAGACTATTTGGAAATATGCACACCACCCTCTGTTGCAGCCTCATATCCATTCCCATGTGTGGCGCTGCCTGAGGTGGTGTACCATACAGCTGAGCGCTCTAACGCTTTACACTCATACTGCGTCATGTGTGGCCAGTATGGAATGCTGTTCCACCGCCTGGAGAAGTGCCCTACCTCTAAAGCGATATGGACCGAAGTTCAACGTCTGCTTGGCCAGGATCAAACACATCCCTTCAGTCTGTCAAGAGATATGTTTGTTATATCCATGGTATCCCCTCATCCACCCTCCCTCCATGCTCTGGTGGTCACAATCGCCATGTGGACTATCCACACAATTGTCTTGGATGCCATCGCAGGCTCCACCCTCACCCTCCCAGAAGCTGTCCACAGATTCCGGCCCCATTTGGTGGACCACTTTCAAGCGTGTATGTTTGGGTACCTCCCACCACGTCACCATCAGTTGGCCTCCTCCTGGTTCCCAGTTTGGTTCATCAACTCGGACCCTTTCCTTCACACATGTTCAATTGAGGTTACAACCCTTTACACGTTCCCCCCTCCTCCCCATAGTGGCGTTCCCGCTGGCAACAGGAGATAGCATCGCTTCTCTGGGGTTTCTTCCCTGTTAATAAGTTTCGTTTTCTCTCATATTTACATTCAGAAGTGCCCATCCCCTAGCTGGCTTTTCCTCAATAATTTAAATTTAAGTATAATTAAAACCAATAATGAATTCTGCTATTTTTTCCTTCTTTATTGTGATTATCAGTGGAATATATAGAGGGAATCTGGTGCCCAACCCTATTTTGGCGCCTCAGCCATGAAACAGCAGCTGTTGCCATTGAAATTCCTTATGTCATTTTACCAGCAATGGTCTTCCTCATCTGGTTAGGATTCCTTTGTCAGACATTCTTGGAACCTAAAACAGAAAGACTCAGAAAACGGTTCCCTAAACTTTTCTACTCAATCCCAGTGAACCAATCATATTTGGTGAGTGGCCTGCTTAGGAAATGGGACTTGTTACCAATTATGCAGGTTTCAAACCAACTGATCAATTTACTAGTTTCAGGTGGCATAACTCGCCTTGCAACTTGCTCTTCAAGTTCCCAATTGGTTAGTGATGAAACTGACTAATCCCAATTGGTACATTTGATAGTTAGGCATTAATCAACTATCAAATGCCCACATATCATTGGCAACTCTGCTGATGAGATCTTAAGCAAGCACCCGGATTGATCCTCAATGTACTCAATCATGATGTAAAAATTTATAGGATTGACTATTATCAGCCAACAACCCCTATAAACTTATTACTTGCACAGTGTCAGGATTTCGCCAAATTCTCTTGTCTCCAAAATTGCACTCCATTGATTCCCCCTTAGCTTTATCATAAGGAGGGAGCAATATACTCAATCTATCAAGGTTAACAATCAATCTCATCCTGATCAATTGATTGTAAAATCAATTGCGCAGAGCTTAATTTGTGATAAATTATGAGCTGTTACAAAGCCTATAAATATCCCCTCTTTTCAATAATAAAAATTAGGTCGATATATAACCTGTTTTACTTTAATTTTATTGCTTTTATGGAGAATCCACTCATTGTAACTTTGAGAGAAAACCTACCCTATTGGAAGTGTAATTCAAAACTTCCAGACTGGTTCTCACCACAGGGGCACTCTGATTTATGCACTAAAGAAAATGTCGATCATACCATGGATTCTCATTTTTTTCCTGAAGAAGCTCAAACCCATGAGCAAGGCCATATATTACAATGGGTTCGTTTAACTGAAACTAAATCCAAGATTACCATCCATGTTGGAATTTCGTGCCAACTTGGAAATTTTATTTTTAACTTAAGCTTTACCTCAGACTTTCAAATACCACCTGAGAATTTTATAAAATATTATCAATCAACTGCTTGAAGGTGCCTTAATCTCTGGAATCATTTCTACCCAAACTCAATCTAATGCCATACCCTCTATTTTGCAGGAAGTGTTGCAAACCTCCCAAATGCCAGGAATTGGCCCTGAGCAATACTTGCACCAGCTCGTACACCCAACATTATACCATTTATTACCCATAGTGGGAATGCACCATCAAGGGATGCTCAATTTACTAAAAGGACTTCAGTCCTTGAATAATTATGTTTATGAATTTTTCAAGTCTGCCTCTGAGTTTAGTCAAGATAATCATGAGGCCATTATTAGTAATTGTACCCTTCTCAACAAAAAATAACAGCTTATTCAGCTTGATATTGGGATGTCTGGTTTTGTTGATGAACAGTTCACAAAGCGAGTTCAGGAGATTCAGAGAGAATGGAGAGAAGGTTTTTTTAACTCTATTAGCATAATCAATCGATGGAGGAGGAAGTTAGAACCCATCTCATCCAATTGAAGCAGCTGTACTCAGGAATTCAATTCTGGGTCAACGAGGTAGAGAAAACCATTGGAGCTATGGGTTCCTCAGGGTTGAAGGACCTTGTGGATCACCTGGTGCTGATGGACCTTGTGGACCCCCCAGGAATGTAGGGCCTCATGGACCGCCAGGCGTGGAAGGACCCCTGGGACCCCTGGGTGCTGATGGGCATTCAGGATCCCTCCAACAAATCGACTCCCTCTTGAGAATGATGAACTGCTTGCATGAACAACTCTATAAATTGGCCAAAGAGTGTAACCTAACCCTCAATGGGGTAACAATTGATCCTCTCTTGTCACTTCAGTCTTTATCTGATGAGTTGATCAATTTAGGTAAATGGTCAAAGGACACCAATATCCTGCTTCATGCTTGTGAATCTAAAGGAGAAATGCTCCAAGCGAAGATTGAGATGCTGGAACTCAAGTATAGTGCACAGCAGGAACAGATTTTCGAGCTATCTCGCTGATTAGATGAGAAAGTGGAGCTTGCTGATCTGAACTGTTGGATTAGAGAAATTCATACTGAAGCTGCTGGTTTTATCCTCAATTTTCTTCTCAAGCGTTGGACTCCAACTCTTATGTTTCCACTCAATCTGAACAACCTGGAGTGCATTTTTTGACCACTAATGCCCCCATGAGTTTCAAACTGGTATTCAAGGACAAGTACTCCCCGGTATAAGATAGTATTATCTCCTTCCTCTATCTGTATGAAAAGGCGCTAAGTGAGGCCATGGACCACCAAAAGATGAATTATTTGCCAAATTGCCTTCTCATCTGGCTCAGGATATCATGGTACCCCACATGATGACTTGCTCTACCTGGTCTCAAGTGAAGGAAGCGTTAATCAAAGAATTTGGGAGTGAGCAAACTCTATCCTCTTAAAATCAGGCTTTTATGGGTATACAGCCCCACCAAAATGAATCCATCAAAGATTTTACTCATCAGTTCTATTGGGAAGCTCAGACTCCAGTGGCTTGTGGTTGATTAAATTTGGACGATGCAATTATGGCTCTTATGTCAGCTTTTTCTTCCAGAACGCAGATTCAGATTTATCTAATCAGTGTAAAAAAGAATTTCTGAAGTATCTTGGACATTAAGGAGGCCTTACTGGAATTGCCTCCTCAATTCTCCAAAAAAAACCCAAGTTTATGAGTCTCCTAGACCTAGTCACCCCAAAGTTTATGCTATGCCTGAGAATACTAGGGCGATTCAATTTAACTACTGTCATCGATATTTTCATACTGAGGATCATTGTTTCAAAAAGGAAGCGGATGAGAAGAAAAGAGATAAGCCTAATAAGATTCTCCACCTTGAAATGATATGAGTGCACAGCAAGAACATCAAATCCCTGTTGAGTATAATAAAGATGAAATTTCTTCTTATTCCTTGCCCTCCTTGTTGGCTTTATCCTCTCTGTTTTAAAGCACCATTACCCATATTGACTTCCAAGTGAATCAAGTCAATGCTAAAGCTATCATAGATATGGGATCTCCAGTATATTTTGTTTCATTAAAATTTACAAAGTGGATCAGATAAACATCCAATATTTCTCACTTTAAAGAATTTGGCACAGCTAGACCTCAGAGTACTCAATCAATTGGAGCTTTTTTGTCCCTTCCCCTGAAAATTGGGAAATTAACTTTTACAATCCCTGCCATTGTACTCGATAACTTGAGTTATGATCTACTTTTGGGGACCTAATTTTTATGAAATTTGATGGAATTATCAATTACCCTGACTCATCGTTGTCTCACTTGAGGTATAGAGTTCCCTTACATTTATCTGATCATGTTTCTACCCAACGTTGGTTATGTCTGCTAGAAGGAACCAAAAGATCTTATTCACTTCAATATCACACTGAAGATTCTCACATAAAGTTACCCCCTACATTGGCTGATATTGAAGAGGGGATGCCTATTTTCTCCCCAAAAACTTAGTTATTCCGCCAAAACCACAGGTAATTGTTAATACTTCTTTGCAATTTTCGATTCCCAAAGGACATTTGTTACAAGTTCAAGGCATTTTCAACCCTTCTGCTAAAGAACTCTTGCTTTGTCATGGAGTATTGGATTATGCTTATTCAGGATCATTATCTGTCTTACTGGCGAACCTTACCTATGAGCCAAAATTGGTAGATCAAGAGCATCCTATTGCTTATGTCAAATTACTGCCCTTATCTCGGATTTATGATGTTAAACCCTTTGGAAGCCTACAAGATTTTGGGTTGGAAAGTGATCAGGAAATCCTTACTGTGGGCCCTGCTATCGGAAAACACCTCTCAAGTAAACAGGAGAAACAAGTGCTTCAAATGTTAGATGAATATTCTGGCATCTTTGCTAAGCATACTTACGATTTTGGGAAGATGAAAGGAGTAATGCACTCCGTTGAAACTGGTGACACCTTCCTATTTGTGCAAATCCCTATTGTAAGTCTAAAGTGGAAGAAGCCCAGGATACCAAGGAGTTGCATCAATTATTGGATGATGGACTATTGAAACCCTCCAACAAACCTTGGGCTTCCCTGTTGATTTTAATTAAGAAAAAGGATGGTTCCCACCGAGTGGTTATGGATTATCACAGACTGAATGCTATTACTTGACGAGATTGTTATTCCTACCTCAGATTAGGATCCCTTAGGTTGTTATCTGAATCCACCTATTTTTGGTTATGGACTTAGCCAGTGGATACTGGCAAATTAAATTATTCCCAGAAGACCGTGCCAAGTGTGCCCTGATATTGAGTGAAGGTTTGTTTGAACCAACTCATATGCTTAAGGACTAAGCAATGCCCCAGCAACTTTCCAAAGGGCCATGGACAGTATGCTACAGAATCTAAAGCTTACTTTTGTTCTGGTATATCTTGATGATATTACCGTGTTTTCCAAAACATTTACTGAACATTTGGACCATCTAAAAGAAGTTTTCAGAAGAATTTGGAGCTCTTCCTTAAAACTTAAACCTACTAGATAAACTTAAACCCTTCAAATGTTCATTCTTTCAAAACAAAATGGACTTTTTAGGACATCAGGTCTCAGCTAAAAGGATTTGACCCCTCTAAGACAAAATTCAAGCCATTCAACAAATGCCTCCTCCCACCTCTCTGAGGGGTATTCAAGTCTTTCTTGGCATGGTGGGGTATTACCTGCAATTTATACCCAACTTTTCTGATATGGCTGAACCCTTATTTCACCTCTTGCAGAAAGGAGTGCCCTTCAACTGGGGATAAGCTCAAGAACAGTCATTTAATTCTCTGCGTACTGCCTTGACCAAGGCACCTGTTTTAATTCATCACAATTTGACAAGCCTTTATTTTTACATACTGATGCAAGCAATGTCGCTATTGGGGCTATCTTATCCCAGTGTAATGAAGAGAAGAATGGTCATCCCATCACTCTATAGCAAAGCTTTGTCTAAGGCTGAACGGAAATACAGTGTCACTTAGCTGGAGTGTTTGGCCATAATTCTAGCAATCAAGCACTTCCGTCCCTTCTTATATGGTAACCATTTCACTGTTATCACTGACCATTCTTCTTTAAGATGGTTGCAGAACATGAAGGACCCTGACTGAAGATTGTCCCGTTGGGCTTTAAGGTTGCAAGGTTACATTTTTCCATTGTTCATTGCTCAGGTGCTCAACATCAAAATGCTGATGGGTTGTCCCGATTGCCTATTTTAACCTTAAAACTAGAAAAAGAAGAACGCTTATATATAATCTTATCAGATGACCTGAGTTGTGGGATTGAGAAACTGAAGAGGGTCGAGCCTTTCTAAAATTAATTACCAAAGATACTATGATTTGGGACGGAGCTTTGTATAAGAAAGTCAAATCTAAGTGGTTTCCCTTTCTGCATCCCAACTCTAGATTTCACGCTGTTATGGAAGGTCATGAACAAGTCAGCCATAGCATTTTAAAGAAGACTCAAGAATGGTTGAAGACTTGATAATATTAGAACAACATGACTGAATTCATCCAAAAGACCCTTGACTCATGTCTTATTTGTAAACGCCATGGAACTACTAACCCTACTTTTCAACATCAAGTTATGCCTCCAACTAAAGTATTTGAGGTGGTCAGCATTGATGTTGTAGGTCCTTTTCCTCAGGGATTGCATGACATCAGTATATCATTATGGCTGTTGACCATTTTAACTAAATGGGTTGAGGCCATTTCCATTGCTACCCCTTTGGCTAAGACTACAGCGCTATTCCTATACCAGTATATCATTTCTCAACATGGGTGTCCCAAGTTCCTTATGTTAGATAATGGTACTAACTTCACCTCGCAACTTATACAGGAGTATCTAAATTATTTAACACTGCTCAGCGATTTGTTGTCCCATATAATCCATCTGCAAACGGGGCCATTAAACGAGTTAATGGAACCCTAGTCTCGATTCTAAGGAAGATGGCCTCCACTGACCCTACTAGGTGGAATTTTTATTTTCCTAGTGCCTTCTTTGCTTATCAGATAAGCTATCATCACATTATCAATATGTCGCCTTTTAAGTGCATATATGGGCGGGATCCTTTGGTCCCTCCTAGTGTTCAGACAATACTTGAGGAAAGCATCCCAGAAAACTCTGGTCTAATTATGATGAATCTGGCTGATGAGATTATTTGTCTTTAAGCTCAAGCAATAAGATCGGTTGAAACAACCATTTAAAAATAGATTGAAAGAAGCAAATATAATGAACCTGCCTTACCTGAATACCAGATTGGGGATTACATTATGTACTATCACTCTCATCTTAGTGGGCGAACTGAAAAGTTAGGAACTAATTAGTCTGGTCCCTATCAAGTTATATTTTGAAAAAAATTAGAGTATTTGATTGTTCATGTTAATGCCAGTATAGTGATAAATTGTATTCACCCTAGGTTTTTAAGAAGTCAACCTCCACTGCGATCAAATCTTGAGGGGGAAGTGTCAGGATTTTGCCAGATGTTCTTGTCTCCAAAAATTCCACTCCATAGATTCTTCCAGCATCATTGGAAGGAGAGATCAATATATCTCAATTTTATCAAGGTTAACAATCAATCTCATCCCAATCAATTGATTGAAGATTTGATCACGCAGAGATTAAATCTCTCTGATAGATTATGCACTGTTACAAAGCCTATAAAAAATCCCCTCTTTTTGATAATAAAAATTAGGTTGAATTATAACCTGTTTTTACTTTAATTTTATCGCTTTTTGGAGAATCCATTCAGTGTAACTTCGAGAGAAAAACTGCCCCAATGGAAGTGTAATTCAAAACTTTCAGACACAGGCTCGGATTTTTATGCAATTTGTCCACGCTGTATGATTTTTGATATAATCAGTTGATAATAGTATGACGACTATTATCCATAGTTGAATGAAATTCTTAGGTCTTGACCCAACGCTTGGCCAATATTTCCGCTTGAAATGCTTTTGATGTCTCAAAATAGGGATTCATTCCCTCATACCATCTAACTCATATTCTCTGAGATACTTGTTGCCAGTTTCTCTGGTTTGACACACAGTTAGCAATTCCCAATTTGATTCCTCTTCTTTTCTGGATCTCCTCTCAGATCCTTACTCTTTTCCTTTAAAGAGTCTCCCAATTATGCACACAGCAATAATATCCCTGAGAAAAAATAGAACAAATGGATGCTGACTGAGTTTACTATGCTGGTATATCTACTATATAATGTATAAACTCTAAAAATGTTTCTTATTATAAGTGATTCTAGGGAATTTATATTGAGGATTTGGCCATATAACTCTTGGTTAACACCTCTTCGATGAAATGGCAGCCATTGCCATTAAACCCCCTATCCTTGTCTCATCAGTGATGGTCTTCCCCATCCTGGCTAGGATTCTGTCATTGGACATTCTTGAGACCTAAAACAGAAAGAGTTGGAAAATGTGTCCCTAACGTTTTCCTCTCAATCCAAGTGAACCAACCATATTTGGCAAGCGACCTTCTTAGGTAATGGGACTTATTACCCATCAAGGCAGGTCATGAACAGACTGATTGATTTTCTAGTTGTAGGTGGCATCATTCGCCTCACAACTTACTACTTACACTCCCTTTCAGTCAGCAATAAAACCTAACTGATCCCAATAGGTACACCTGATAGTTAATCAACTATCAGGTACCCCTATTTCGTCAGCAATTCTGCCCAATGAGATCTTAAGCATTCATCCAGATTGATCCCCGATGGATCCAACCAGGCTAATATTCTAATATCCCCCAAACATAGTTACCCCAAAATCAGGGTCAACCGATTTCCAGTTCACCTCACATTAGGTAATTATCTCCTAGCGATTCCTGGTAATCTAGCCGGCTGGGAATATGGGCAAAAGTCCCAACACATGGCGAATTAACTCAAATTCGCCAAACATTATTAACCCAAAATAGGGTGCAACTGATATCCAATTCACTCGCCATAGGGAATTATCACCTAGCAACCCATGGTAATCTAGATGTCTGGAAAAATGGGCAAAAATCCCAACAGATCTCATCCCAGTTTCATTTAAAGAAGGAAACAGAAGCTTTATTTGCAACTTGCTCTTTTAGGGATTGAATGTTGGCGCCCTGAAGGTGAATATGGCTCTTGAGGGTGGTCAAACGGGTTTTAAACCCTCAAAAAATTTGTTTAAGCTGAGAGATGCAACTATTGGGAAGCTTGGTGAAGGTGCTGAAGTTGTCCTTTTTATTTGACTGTGCCTCAATGGAGACCCTAGGGTCAAGGGGGACTCCTTCCACTTGGAGTTTGTACCCCTGAGCTACATTCCAAATTTGATTGCATAAGGCAGCCAAGGCTACTATCACATTCTTTTTCCATGGGTCATCAGGGCCTTTGAGAGTGAGTGCTGCGGGACCTGAGGGCCTTTGAGGTCCACAGGGACCCTCTGTTCCTTTGGGCACCCTAGGCCCTTCAGGACTTTCACTCCTGGAGGTGTAGTCATGAGAGGCCAGCTCCTGATAGTGTTGTTGCAGGATATGTACCAGATCCTTGATTTGGAAGGGGCACTGATTCCAAAATGTCTCAAGGAGTTGGACGTTCTGATGCAACTGGTCCTTGAGATAGCCAGAGACTTTACTATTCAACACCGCAATTTGTCTTGGGCCTTGTTGATTAGTAATCAGATATTGATAATGACCTTGCAGTTGTCATGGACGAAGGAGGAGGCCACATTGTAGAAATTGACAATGTGGGAGTGTAAGGTCTGGGTGAGCCCCAGCTTTCAGAAGACTTCATGATGGTGCAACACAACCAGCTGGAGTAAAAGATGAATAGCTGGGTGGACAAAGTTGTAAAGGTAGTGTTTGGGCCCCAGGGTAAGTTCTCATGTTGGAAGCTGGGCTGAGACATAGAGGTCCTGCATGATAGAGGGCTTGAAAGGGGTGCGGGAGTGGCTGGAGCGTGCACCCATGGAGTAGATGCCATTTATTAATTGTTGGACAAAACTGATTAAGGTTATTGTACTGAAGTTGGTGCTGATTTCTGTCAACAGAGGGCAGAGAGAACTGGAATTTAAACCATAATTTAAACACTCTGGTTGTGTGAACTGCACTTTATACTGCAAGGTACTAATTTATTTAGCAACACTTCTCAACTAATCAACAGATCGATCTTCAGTACTGTTAGTATTCTCCATTGTTTGTGATAGACGTTTTCACCTAGGACAGCTTGGAGCCCCTGTAGTGGTCACCACATTTTGTCAGTGTTGCAAAATTCTATACTATCGTTGGGGTTTAAAGGTAGTCTCAAGGCTGAAAATTTGTGAAGAGGTCAAAAACGTAAGGATGGACTGAATACAGACTACTTTATTAAATTAAAATGTATCAATATTTATAGAAGGGTAGGGACACGGTGCCTCTAGGATCTTTGTAGCCCCATCCACTCAGGATCATTCATGGCCTTCTGGATTGACCACATGGGTGGCACCCTCATTGTACTTTGTCACCCCATGACCAGAGCAGTAGAGGACGCGTCTTCTGTGATTCAGTAAGTGGGGATGCTATTCCTGAAACCGTCTTCATTGATTCTCAAACGCGTGTGGATTCCTGATTAAATTTGGGTTTGGTGCCATCAAGATAAGGCAATGTTCAAATAGGCTTGAGAGTTGATTCACTGTGGCTCAATTTAGAAGTAAAGATTTTAATTCGTTTCTCATATAAAACCCTGACATCGGTTTATACAAACAAATAGATCTTCCTCAATAACACCTTTGCTGACTCTGTGCAGTAGTTTGTTCCACTCTAACAAGATTAGAATAATAAATAAGCTTTCCCAATACCTAATATAAATTAATATAATCGGATTCTTAATTATGTTTTACTTAAAAAGTACTATTAAGTGAGCCTATTGACTATTAATGGTATAAGGGAGAACTATAATACTCTAAGAAAAGTGTCAAAGGCTAGCAACCTCCAACCCAGGAGGCGTGGTCATCCTCCATGCCTCTCCCACCCTAAGGGCGTTGCCTCAGCAAGACTCACAGGTGCCTTATTGCAGCCATTTGGTTTGCTATAGGGCCTTTGGTACATCATGAACTTTTACTATTCTCAAAGGAATCCTATAACATCCTTCATGCAAGTATTTAGGTCTGCTGTGCCCCTAGCTGTGATGATATAGGTTGATAAATTATCACATTTTCGGCTCATAATTTGGATTTTTGAATCTAGAATTAACAGATTTTAATGATTTCCAAGTGAGATCAGCTTAGCACTATGGCTGTGCCCTTCATGAGCTTTTTTAGGCTTAAAAGAGCTTAAACTATGGAATGGGGGATCCCCAAAGGACAGCCTTAAAAGGTCAAGCCCAAGCCTTTTCCAAACCTCAGTTTAGAAATATGAGTTTCTCAGATGTAATAGGCCACCCTTAATGCCTTACCTGGTTTTTGCAGCGCAACAAGTTTTTGTTGCGTGAACAAATAACTTGAGCTTGTGGGGCATTGGCCCTCCCCAGTTACTCTGTCTTTTTCTTGTTGCATTAATGATTCCAGAAGATTCCAAAAATTGTCTTGCTTGCCACTCTTATTATGTTAAATAAATTAATAAAAAATACTTCAGGTGTTTGCAACCTCACTTACCTGTTGTCTTTTTCCATGTTTGAATTTTCCCTAATTTTGAGGGCAAAGATAAGTTGGTAGGATCCATCTCTAACATATTACTTCTATAGTCCAGCTGGGAGTTGGACTTATTTTGGCGTCATCTAATGGCACCAAACTTATGATCTATGATGAACTGAGTCTTAGCGGTTCTGTTTGTTACACTGGCTTCTGGGCCTTTCACTGGGTTGTAACACCCCCAGACTTAAAGCCCAATTCTACTTTCATTGTCAGAATTTATGACAACTGTGGAAAACCAGATTTTTTGCTCACTGGTGCTTAACGCCAGCTGGTTTTCACAAATGTTTTAAAAAAATTTAAGTTAAAAATAAAGTGCTATAAAAATTGGATTTTTATGATTTTACTATAAGTGCAATGAAGGTAAAAAACGATGACCCTCAACATCTAACTATCTAGTATTTAAAGTAATTCAAGGGTTGAAGGTAATTTGGGTTTATGTTTGGAATAGCTTAACCTAGTCCAAAGTAGGAAATATGAAGGAATAGCATATCATAACTTGGGAACTTGCTTCAGGGCAGTGAAACAAAAGAAGAGGAAATATGATTGGCCAACACATACCCATGAGGTAACATTTATATAAACTTAAGCCAATCGCCACCTGAGAAATTTCTTGCACCTTGGGGGACCCCTGACAAGCCTATAAAAGGGGGATCCCCACACAGGTGCATTGGAGGACTTTGTTGGGGTTGGGGGAGTGCCTTCCAATGATTTCCTCAAGGTCCGTGGTGAGATCAGAGTAATCCAACTGGCTTATTTTACAGCTAGTGCCTGTACAGAACTTGAACTGGTCTTTTTCAATTAATGGTGTTCCACTGAGAATTGGCCAGGGTCTTTTGGCTAATATTCTTGATTTCATTCTTTTTAATATTATTAAACAAGATCTTAAAAAATCAGAAAATTGCAAATGGCTGACATTTCCCCTCTTCAGCTGGATTTGACCTAAGACATGCTTACTTTTCAGCTGTGAGGGCAAATGTCTACATCACCCCCCTCAAGAATGTTGTATGGAGAAAAAGGCGGAGGAAACGGCCATGTATGTGATTGATAGTGATACCTGTAGCTAAAGGTTTAATAAAGTACTCATTTTCCCTTTTTTAAGTGATGGTGAAGGGGCCCTCCCATATTGATCCAAGCTTACCGCTTATAGTGGTGATGCGGCTATGGTAGTATAAGACCATATCAGACGCTTTGAATGTAGACAGGGGGTTCAGAGCTCATTTGCAGCCTGCCCTTCTTTAGTCACCGTTTTGGCTAGATTAGTCATAGCCTCAGCTTGGAGTTGGATGATGTGCTGAGCTAATCTGCGCATGAATCTTTCAGGTTCCTCAAATCTAGAGAAGTATACATCTTTAATTAAAAGAGCAGGTATTCCTGGTTCCCACCCATACAAGACATGGATGGGGACATTTTTAAGATCCGATGATAACTGATCTGGTACGCCATAAGGGCACTAGTAAGAATTGGTCCCAGTGAGGTGTATCAGAAGAGGCCATTTTGCGTAAGATGGATACCAAGGTTCCATTGGCTCTCTCCACAGTCCCATTAGTTGATGGACTGTATGGAGCGTAGAAAAGTTGTTGAGCCCCCATAGAGGTGGCCAGGATTTTTACTACTCAGGAGGTGAAGTTTTTTCCATTATCACAGAGTAATATTTGAGGACAGCCATATTGAGAGAAAATATTTTGATTTAAGAAGGTGGCTGTGGCCTTGGCCATTTGAGCAGGAAGAGCTACGGCTTCCACCCACTTAGTGAAATGGTCAATGACTACCAGGATAATTCGGTTGCCACTAGTAGTCTGAGGGAGGTGGCCTACTACATACAGACTAATGGTGTTAAAAAGGTTGTTGTGGGGTAGTTGGCTGATATTGATACCTAGTCTTAGCCAGATTGCTTCTTGCAAATAAGGCAGGCTTCCAAGACATCAACAATAGATTCCATCATTCCATCCCAATAAAATTGATACTTAATCCACTCATAAGTTTTTTGGCCCCTCTATTATATAGAGGGGAGTGGGCTTCTAGGATAGCAGGTAAACGCTATGCCGTCCAAAGGTAAGGCAGCCATTTTGTTCTCACATGCTTATAAAGATTCCCATTCTCCACTTTGGTGTTATGGGAGTGCCGGTCTAACATCTTCTGGACAGGCTCATCCTCATCTTCCCAGTCATTGGGGGTCATTAAGTTATCATGTAGCCTCTCTGCCTCACTGTTATCCAAGTGAAGGATTGGCAGCTGAGTCGACCCATCAACATTCATGTGACAGGTTCCAGCACAGTGTTCAATCTTCATGTCATACGGCTGGAGCTTTAGAGCCCAGCGAGCTAACCGGCCAGTAGGGTCTTTCATATTCTGTAGCCATTTTAGAGATGCATGGTCAGTAACCACAGTGTAGGTAGTTCCATATAGGAAAGGGAGGTAGTGCTTTACAGCTAACAGAACAGCAAGGCACTCTTTCTCCGTCATACTGTAGTTACGTTCAGCCTTGGGCAGCATCTTACTAAAAAGGATTCAGGATGATCTGCACCGTTTTCATCCAATTGGGCTAAGATGGCCCCAATGACATAGTCTGACGCATTATTGAATAAGATGAATGGTTTATTATAGTCTGGATGCTGTAGGATAAGGCATTATTGCAGCAATTGCTTCAGCGTCTCAAAAGCAGCCTTCTAACCCGCACCCCACTGAAAAGGAGTGTTCTTGGTCAATGGGCAAACAAGAGGTTCGCTGAGTTGGGCAAACTTAGGGATGAACTGATGGTAATATTCCATCATCCCTAGAAATACTTGAATATTTTTGAATTTTTAGGGGGAGGCATCTTTAAGATCACTTCAACCTTATCTTGGACTGGTTGAATTTTTTTTTGAGAAATGGAGTGTCAAAGAAAATCCAATTTCTTTTGGAAGAAGGTACACTTTGAAGGTTTTAACTTAACATTAGACGTGCATAGCCGTTGAAACACCTCCTTCAGGTGTTCAAAATGTTCGTTGAAAGTCTTTGAAAATACTGTGATTTCATTGAAGTAGACGATGACACAACTTAAATTCAAGTTTTGCATGATATGATCCATCGCACGCTGGAAAGTTGCAGGTGCATTGCACAACCCTTGAGGTAATTGGGTTGGTTGGAAAAGACCCTCACTACAAATGAGAGCACATTTCTCCTGGTCCTCAGGAGAGATCCATTTGTCAATAACCTCTAGCTAAGTCTATGGAAGAAAAGAAATTAGAGCCCAAGAGTTAGGCCAAGGCATTGTCAATGCGAGGGAGAGGATAGCTATCCTTTTTTGTGAGGTTATTTAACCTGCGGTAATCCATGGCTATCCAATGTCCTCCATTCTTCTTTTTTATTAGCAAGAGAGGGGAAGACCAGGGGCTTTGTGAAGGAATTAGCAACCCTGCATCTAGTAACTTCTGAAGCTCTGTCCTCATTTACTGTTCTTCCACTTTTGATTTGTGATAAGGTTTTGACCAAATGGGATGGGCATCACCCACATCAATGGAGTGGCACCAACCCTTCATGCAGCCAAAGTCAGTATCGGATTTGGATAATATATCACTATAGTCGTTGAGAAGAGTGTGAACTTTTTCCAGCTCATCTGGGGTCAGCTCGTCCGAGATATGGACCTTGAGTAAGGTACATACCAGGTTATCCGTTTGCAGGCCCATATCCATCATAGTACCAATGGGTTATAAATATGTTCAATGTCCTCCACAGGGACTAATAAGCCTCTGCCAATATCTTGGTGTTTTTTACAACTATGTTCTTGGAGGTGAGGTTTCCTAATAGCAAAGTAATGGGCCTTTGATAAGCAGGGTCAAGAATTCCAGGTAATACCAGAGTCTAAGGGACTGACGCCCTCAATACTAATGAGGTGCAACAACATTGACGTGGGATTTGTAGAGTGACTTTTGTATCAACCACTCTATGTTCACCAGGTTTAATCACGACCTCATCTGCATCATAAAAAGGGATACCTTCCCTAGCATTCACTGAATCAGGAAACTTCTTTGTGTTGCGCCAAGAAGTGGTATAAGACAAAAGTATTGCTGCGAGGGGGTATTTAACTAGGCAATAGTATTCGTGCTTACTGGACTCTTTATTGGATAAAACTAACGGGACTTTATAGATGAGTAATGAGAGGTAACCTTTCTTCATGTTGATTGTTCCATCAAACTCAATCATAAACTGAGTGCCAATGAGCATATCATATGCGTTTTTATCTAAGGCCTCAGCAAGGGCTGATAAAATAAGCTTCCCAACTCGAATGGGAAGGGAAGAATATGCCCCAATAGCACAAGTATTGTTGGGGCCAGCGATTCCAAATTTTTGTGAATACTCCAAGTCAGGCGCTAGCTTTATCTTCTTGATAAGCTTAGTGGAGATCGCGTTGACTAGGGAGCAAGTGTCCAAGATGGCCAATATACGGAATTTTTGAACAACTACTTCAATTTTAGTGAGAGTCTCTCCAAAGTTAGGTGACAAAACTAAAACCTCCTTGAGCCGTAAGGTGGAGGTGAGTTTTTTAGCAGTCTCAGGGTAGTTATTCATGATGGATCATAAGGGATGAACACGCTGAAGAGGTCAAATCAAGCCAGCTAAGGATTGTGCACCATCTCTGGCAATGTAAATCACTTTTGGACACCCCAAGATTTGACTGAGGTACATTTTTAAGGGATGGTGGTCTCATCTACTCCTCCAGCGTTCAAATGATCAGGAACCTCTACCTCTGCGGAGGCTCCCAATATATAGTACCCAAAATCATCATAACCTCCCTCATATTCGTCCCCAAGGGTATTCTCACCAACAGGCAAGGCCGCAATGGAGGTAGGAGAGATGGACACAGGAGATTGAATAGCCTTATGGTACCCTTTACCAGCTTAACTGGAGGGGTAGGCACAGAAGCTTTATTGAGCTTGTGTAGACGGATGATTGTTGCTACCTTACAGGGATTTGATTCATAAGAAGGAGTAGTAACCTTTTTTAGGTCTCACAGAGGGAGCAGGTTTTGCAGGGAAGGTAGGCATAGGTGTGCTCACCCTTAACTGTGCAGCTGGAGGTAGCTCCTCAATAGTGAGAGCTGAAGGAATCACCTCAGCTTTCTTGGATGTTGCACATGAATGGAAACTGGCAACATCTACTAACGCCTCCTTTAGGTCAAGAATATTTTGGAAATGGCGTTTTACTGAAATAAGATGCCTGGCTAGAGAGGGCTGAGAAGCTAAACCAGTTAACAGGGCGGTGATAGCATCATCCAGGGTGAGCATGTTAGAGGTTGACAATCTTTGCGCAGCGAGGTAAAATCGTTCAGTAAAGGCAAGGAGTGGTTCACCCTCATACATGCTAAGGCACATAAAGGCATGTTTATCCTTGAGTAGACTCTGCTTTGATCCAAATTCATCCAAAAGAGCCTTCTTCACCTCTGCCTAAGTGTGCGAAGGGTCCAGGTAAGGCACTATCATCTCTTGCGCTAGGCAGCTTAAACAAGAAAGGATATTTTGCACTTTTTTTTATCAGTAGTGCCATGCATGGCAGCTTCATATATGTACAAGAAAGTAGTAATGTTTCCTTCGCCAGGGGTGTATTTGTC
This sequence comes from Massospora cicadina, assembly GCA_022478985.1. NCBI lineage: Eukaryota > Fungi > Entomophthoromycota > Entomophthoromycetes > Entomophthorales > Entomophthoraceae > Massospora > Massospora cicadina. The sequence goes on along the minus strand of JAKSZP010008191.1, from coordinate 81,576 downwards.
TTTTGGAGGGGTTTTAAAGGGCGCTGCTCCAACTCTTCAAGATGGGATAAGGCACTGGCAAGTTGCTCCTCAAAAGCAATGATTCTGGTTATACAGGGGTCCCCTGTAGTGAGCACCATTTTGTTGGAAACCAACTGATTTTTGCTTACTAGTGCTTCACGCTGGATGGTTTCTACAAATGTTTTAAAAGATTTAAGTTAAAAATAAAGTGCTATAAAAATTGGATTTTTATGATTTTTATTGTAAGTGCAATAAAGGTTAAAAATGATGACCTCAGCATCTGACTATTTAGTATTTAAAGTAATTCAAGGGTCAAGGGGAATTTGGGAATATGTTTGGAATAGCTTAACTTAGTCCAAATTAGGAAATATGAAGGAATAGCATATCATAACTTGGGAACTTGCTTCAGGGCAGTGAAACAAAAGAAGAGGAAATATGATTGGCCAACACATACCCATGAGGTAACATTTATATAAACTTAAGCCAATCGCCACCTGAGAAATTTCTTGCACCTTGGGGGACCCCTGACAAGCCTATAAAAGGGGGGATCCCCACACAGGTGCATTGGAGGACTTTGTTGGGGTTGGGGGAGTGCCTTCCAATGATTTCCTCAAGGTCCGTGGTGAGATCAGAGTAATCCAACTGGCTGATTTTACAGCTAGTGCCTGTACAGATTTTGAACTGGTCTTTTTCAATTAATGGTGTTCCACTGAGAAATGGCCAGGGTCTTTTGGCTGATATTATTGATTTCATTCTTTTTAATATTATTAAACGAGCTCTTAAGAACATCAGAAAATTGCAAATGGCTGACATTTCCCCTCTTTGGCTGAATTTGATTTAAGACATTCTTACTTTTCTTCTATGAGGGCAAATGTCCAACAACAACCATAGTCAGTGAAATGGTATCTATACCTAGACATAGCTTACCAGTTTAGAGATTTATGTTTAGAGCCCTTTTGGTTTTATAAATATTTAAGGCATGTTGATCTTGGGACAAATATACCACAATGAGATTTTATTCTAGCCATTACAGGTTTCAAACCTGTGTCAGATAAAACTGCATTAGAGTGAAAGCAAAAAGCCCTTACAGGCTAACCATCCTACCCTTTTTATTTCAATGTCTCGCAAATAGCTTTAACTTCCAAACTTTTTGTATCCTCTTGTCAAGGACCAGTGAATTAAATTTATATCTTTTAGTCATTATAAACTAAATATAAACTTATATAACTGCTAATAGATAGAATTTATTTTACCATAGTACATTGTTTTATGGTTACCAATAATAACTTTATCTTACCATATAGTTCCTATATAATTTAGTAATAGTAGTATAATATCCATAAGTAAAGTTATAATTATCCAACCTGTGTGAGCGGGCTTGCTGGGAATTACTCTCAGCCATCTCTTCCCTCCCACTTCCTCCTGACTCGCTTGTGATGGGCAACCTGAACTGCTGGGCCAACACACCCATTGACTGCTGGCCTTCAACGCCTACCCCCGCAGGGGCACAACAAACTATGCGTTCTAAAAGTCACTTTGGGGCTTTTTGATACCCTCCCCAAACTTACACCACTGCTTTCCAACATGTAACATCACCATGTGCACAGTGGTCAGATGAGGTTTATGTCCCACATTGATCATATTCTTGCCCCGTTGAACTTTCAAACCCAGATAGCACACTTTACAATAACAAAATTGATTTCTCTGACCACAGGTTGGTGTCAATTTCCTTCATTTTGTCAAGTCCAGTGACACAAGCGCCAAAGCGGTGCAACCTTCATCTGGCTAAGATCACGTCGCAGGTTTTCCTCATGGGTGGACACAAAACTTTGGCACTGGAGTTCACCACACCATATTGTGTAGACCCACTTACTACCTGGTCAACCTTTAAAGAAAACATCATCCGTCAGGAATGCCACCTCTCATCATGTCACTCCCAGGATGCCTCATTGGTCATTATGCGCACACTTGCAGAAGTGACCACCTGGAGTCTTATGTCCCTTCTGCAGTCTACAGCCCGTCTTGAGGTTGTAAGTGGACAGTGGTGTCTGCTCATCTCAACGCACTTGTAAGACAGCAAACATTGTGTTTGTGTTCAGTTCAAGGTAAAAAATATAATGGTGGGTGACACATGCTCCACCTATTTTTCTGAAAATTCTTTGCACCATGACAAAGCTTTGTAAGGAGAGTGTCTATAACTCTCCTGTCTCCAGTGTGGTGGTTCACAGTGCACAGATCCAATGCCAGGGAACTAGTCATCAGTAATAAAGTTAGTATAGCCCTACAGAAGGTGCTTGAGCTATAATAACTTAGGGCAAGGGTGTTTAAAGATATATAAAAGAACCAAAACCAGACTAACAACCACGTTGTAGTGAATCCCAAAGTGAGGTTTATAACCAAACGGTGCTCTGTACTGGAGTGCATAGGCGGCCCAGGATGGAGGGAACCTGGATGACCCAAAGGTGCACCAAAGGAGAGAGTTATGCTTGTAAAATTAAATGCTCAAAATTGCATGAGACTTTTGTTAAATCCCAAGAATTTCTCACTTGATAATTAAGATCCTGCACGCTTAATTGGGCTGAAATTCAGCCTAATGATCCTCAATTTCACTAGTGGCTTACAATAATTAGACCATTCAGAAACTAACTTGGCGTGTTCAGGTAACCCTAACTCTTCTGGTCAATATTTGCTCAAATTTTTCCTTCATAACAAGGAACTTCAACTGAGGCAGTTACAGTTACAAGCTGTAGATTCTGAGAATCCAGCTTGCTGATACTCTCCAAAAGAGACTTAAGATCAAAAACCAGAAAGAAGATTAAAATAAAGTAATTCTTTATTAAGACTAAATTATCTGATACTTATTCACTATGCCAGGTGCTGGTATTTATACCTCTAGGGCATCTCCTGGCCATATTCAAGCACACAATCTCACAAATTAATTTACACCTCAGTTTGGCCCTTGAACTGATACAGCTGAGACCTATTGCTAGGTTTATTGGTGGCAAAATACTCTCATATTTAGAATATTTCAGAGATGAAAATCGCAACAAATGTGTAAAATTGTCCTAGGATCACCTCAAAATGAGTTTGTCATACTGCTGATGAAATATGAATTCTGGGAAATTTTGGCATCAATTTAAGAAAATGATGTACCCTTAATTAGGATGTCAGCGGTCCTCTCAATAGCACTAGGTACTCCCATTTGGGCAGTCCATGTGCAAGTGCTACATGCTGATTATGAAGATTGACATACAAAATTTGCTCTAGGGCGGGAAAAAGATTATGTTTTTTATCTATTTGTTCATGAAAATTGTGGACATTTTCTTCAGGTCGATCCCAAATGATTTCTCATGTTGAACATTTGATATTGGTCCCAATTAGTCAGGACTAGTTGCTGAGTTTTGGTGCAGCAATAATCAGCCCAAATGTGCGAGTAGATTCGCCCAAGCTTTTGATAGGATAATCAGTTTGAATTGTCATTTGATTTACTTGCCTGAGCTTTGTAGTTGCAATAGCCTTTAAGTTAAGAATTATAGTATTATCCTGAGCATTGGGAGGATAATCAGCCCAATCTGTTGGTTTTCAAAGGGTTTATTTTTGGGTCAACCACCAGAATCTGATAACCTTCTAGAAGAGGTCCACGCACAGGCTTACCCAAGATAATATATAGAAAACATATACTAACAAAGGGTTCTTTATTATAGGATGTTGACCAATTGGAAAAATTGGTCTCAAGAAAACAATATAAGGAAACTCAGGAGAATTGATTTATGGAAGTGGTGCTAAACAGAGGTACATTAATAAGTGAACGCTTCCATTGGGAAGTGTTCTATACTTGGTAATCAACTGTACTTGGATTATCAATTGTAGGCAAGGCTGACCTGAGCTGGAAATTTCGAAAACAAATTGGTTTCAAGACCACGTTCACCAAGAAATTGAAGTGAACTTTTGTTTTTAATTGCAAATCAAAGTCATTTTAATGCACCTGCTGTTATAAAGGGCCAAACTTCTCTTACATCCCCAGGACTAACCTGAGCATACCTCACCTTAACCCAGCGTTGATCCAAGGTATGCTTGAGGTTAGGGAGGCCTGCCAACTTCACTCTTTTGGCTTTCTAATATGCAACTTTATCCTTGGTATTTATCCCGATTATTGTCATTTTCAAGCCATGACAAGCTTGGCCTGCACACAGGTGAGGAAGCCAGACCACTCTGTCACAAAAACTCCAGCCAAAGTGGCAGTTGAAGTTTGAAACAGATACTCCAAATTATATCACTCTGATCCAGTCGTACAGGCCAAAATTGATGAGTTTCTTGATGGTGCACATATCTGCACCATTTCCTGTTACCCAGAGTTGATGAATTTAGTTACTCAGTACAACACTAGTATGCTATTTGTGGTGCACCGCACAGGAAATGCCCAGGTCCAGATGGGATTCCATATGAGTTCTATAAGAAATATTTTAATTACTTCTCCTCTTTGTTGCTATCCTCAATGAGCCAGTGTCTGTTAGAAACGTGTCTCCTTACTGGGGGCCAGGAGGCGTACAAAATAATGCTGTATAAAAAAGGGGATAAGCTGGACTTGACCAACTGGCGCCCCATCTCACTTACTAACACATATATTAAAATGTTTACTAAAATTATGGGCAACCGCCTAGGGGAAGTTGCCTCTTATATAAAAACTCTGAGCAATTCGGTAATATTCCTAAGCAGTCTATATGGGACAACATACACACTGTAGCCAATGTCTGCCAATCCATGGCTACTGGGGCACTTGTTTTCTTAGACCAGCAGAAGGCTTAGGAAAGGGTCAATTAGAATTACCTCAAAGCCTGCCTCCACAAGTTCCACCTTCCCCCATCAGTTATTAATTAGGTGATGTTGCTTATGGAATCAGCCACAATTTCTGTGTGTGCCCCTGGCTTCCTCACTGACGTAGTTCGCCCTCAAAGGGGCCTCTGCCAAGGGGACCCTTTGAGCCCACTCTTATATAACTTCATCCTTGACCTACTTTTACGCAATGTGAATGCCTGCCTTACTGATGTCCATGTGCAAGGCCCAGCACCAGTTAAGATTCTGGTATTTGCTGATAGTTGTGTGGTTGGGGTGTCTAACAACCAAGATGCACGCGTGCTGGAAGCTACTATCCAGGAATACTCCAGGGTCAGTAACCTCACACATAACGCCTCTAAAACCGAAATCATACTCCTTAGCTGGTACCAAGCCTGAAGGTCACCAGCACCACAATACCTGCCTGCTTCAGCAGATAGCTCACAGGTTCTCTTGCCCCACCCACCCCATTTTACCCCTCTTGTGCTCCCTATCATGCCAAGACCCACTGTTGGTCTGGTACGCCATTTAAGAGTGTGTCTGGAGGTGGGAGGGTACGCCTCATCAGTGATGGAGCACCATATCCAAGGCAATGTCACAAAGCACATCACTTCCTTCAGAGCCCACCAGACTACCCTCTCATGCTGGGTTGTGCTTGCCAACATTATGCTCCTGTCCAAAGACTGGTTTGTGGCCCATGCTATCGCCTTTTCCCCTCTTTCTTCACCTCTTTATACCCCCTCCTACAATGGTGGCTTTGGTTAGGCTGCCAACCGCCAGTGCGCCTGGATGTCATGTTTGGCCCTCGCCATAGTGGAGGTATGGGCCTTCTCAACTTCAAGTCCCATGCTGCCAAAATACTTGGCACCTGGATCGCTGCAATCACCAACCCCACACTCCCAGCCCAATACTAGTCACGCGCAGCCTGCTCCAATCTTTCCCGTGCCCTGGGCCTTATCAGTTCTACCCACCCCCATTCTCTACTAAACTATCATACCTTGCATCCTTCCACTGCAGGCCCACATGGGATGTCACCCCACTTCTTTTTGTTTTTCTTCTCCATGCGTAGCACTGAGTGGAGAATTATTATCAGTGGACACATCGCCTAGAGGGGCCACCTTACTCCCCGTTTCAAACAAGAAGTCCATGGGCAAGTCATTTTAAACAACTTGGTACCCCAACGTCCCCACCTCATTGCCCAAGTGGACTTCCTTGATAAGCTTAATATCTCGTACTTTTTGGAGACCCAGAAGGACCTTTGGAAGTACATACCATCCTCTTTTACAACCCCAAATTCAAGCTCATGGGTGGAGATTCCTGAGAAAGGTATACCGCATGGCTGAGCGATTCAATGCCTCTCATTCCTCATGCATCATATGCGGTCAATATGGGTCATTAGTCTATCACTTGGAAGATTTCCTGCCTTCACAGGCAATTTGGCAGGATATTTTGCGCCTCTTTTGCCAGGAGAGTGAGCAGGCTTTTAGAATGTCCAAAACCATCTTTTGCCTTTTCCATGTCCTCCCCTATATACCCATTACTCCACATCTTAATTGTTGCAATAACGTTATGGATGATCCACACCATTTCCTTGATGAAATCTCTGGAACTACCCCAACCCTTTGTAAAGCTGTGCGTTGCTTCCATTCCCACCTCACAGATCATTTTCAAGACTGGCTGTTTGGCCACCTGCCATCCTGCAATGCCAGTTGGTGTCATCCTGGTACCCCATCTGGTTCCTTTCACCAGATCCTTTCCTTCATTTGTGTTCAGTTTTGCCCAGGCCTCCCCTCTTACTCCCCTTCTTGCTTCCAGTGGCAGTCCCACTGGCAACATGAGGTAGCTACAGCTCTTCTGGGGTGCCCCTCATTATTTCTTGGTGTCTTTAATTAGAGTTTATTGGAAGTGTCTTTCCCATGGTTGGCCTTCCCCAATTAAAAATTTAAAAATTGTAACACATGGGTTTTGTTAATATGTGAAAAATGAGTTTGGAAGCACCAGCCATGTCACCGACCACATGACTGACAATCCCATAGAAAACCACCCTCCAAACCACGCGCCATTTCTAGAATTTGCAATGTATTTGTGGACTAAGGTTATGGCAATGCTGCAAGTGAGCAGTAAGGCCTGACTCCAAGATAGTGCCACAAATGAGGCCAATGCCTGTCCTAGTTCACTTTCTAAGCTCATTGTTTTAGTTATTCTGACCAAAATTCCTCTTTTAAAATAACATAAATCTTAAGCAGGCAATCCAAATTTTTATTGCAGTTTTTCTATTGAGAAAACAAAACTGTATTTGCAGTTGACATTCCCTCATATTTAAAGCATTTTTGATATTTTAAATTGTTAAAACCCTAGATTAATCTCTCAAGTGACATCCAAAAAGTTGCATGTGAAAGTCTTGTATCCCACATGTTGGGATTTTTGCCCATATTCCCAGCCAGCTAAATTACCAGTAATCACCAGGGGATAATTCCCTAATGAGAGGTAAATTGGAAATTGATTGACCCTGATTTTGGGGTAACTATGTTTGGGGGATTTTAGGATATTTGCCTGGTTGGATCCATCTGGGATCAATCTGGATATATGCTTAAGATCTCTTTTTTTTAGTACTAGATGGTCCCATATATGCTTAAGATCTCATTGGGCAGAATTGCTGACAAAATAGGGTCATCTGATAGTTGATTAACTATCAGGTGTACCAATTGGGATTAGTCAGGTTTCATCACCAACAGATTGTGAATATAAGTAGTAAGTTGTGAGGCAAGTGATGACACTGCAACTAGCGAATTGATCAGCTGGTTTATGACCTGCCTTGATGGGTAACAAGTCCCATTACCTAAGCAGGTTGCTTGCCAAATATGGTTAGTTTGCTTAGATTGAGAGGAAAAAGTTAGGGACACATTTTCTGACTCTTTTCTCTTTAGGTCTTGAGGATGTCCAATGACAGAATCCTATCCAGGATAGTGAAGACCATTGCTGCTGAGATGAGGATGGGTGATTCAATGGAAATGGCTGCTGTTTCATCGAAGAGGTGTCAACTGAGGGTTAGATGGCCAAATCCCCACTATAAATTCCCTAGAATTCACTTATAATAAAAAACAGTTTTACAGTTTATACAGTATATAGTAGATATACCAGCGTAGTATACTCAGTCAGCATCCATTTTTTCTATTCTTTTTCAGAGATATTATTGCTGTGTGTGATAATTGGGAGACTTTTAAGGAAAAGAGTAAGGATCTGAGCAGAGATCCAGAGAAGAAGTGGAAACAAATGGGGGATTGCTGCTGACTATGTGTCAAACTGGAGAAGCCATCAATGGGAATCTAAGAGAAGATCAGGTTTTATGGTATAAGGGAACAAATCCCTATTCTGAGACATCACAAGTATTTTGAGCATAGATACTGACCAAGCGTTGGGCCAAGATTTAGGACTTCCATTTAACTATGGATAATAGTCATCATAATATTATCAACTGATTATATCAACAACTATACAACATGGACAAATTGCACAAAAATTGAATCTGTGCAAGTAATAAGTTTATAGGGGTTATTGGCCAATAATAAACAATCTTTATAAAATTTCACACCACATAACTAAAATTTGGAGGATTCAAGACACCAGTTGTTTGATATGCCAGATCAGTCCTCATTCACAAATCCCCAAATCCTTACCTACAATTTCTGTTACTAGTGGTTTTCCTGATGTCAGACATTTACAAGTCCAATGTATGGAAAAGAGTGGTTTTGAGGTAAGTGAAGACCAAATTGGCCAAAAGACCTTGGTCAATTCTTAGTGGAACCCTATTAATTGGGGTAACACTTTTAATACTAATATTAATAAAACTTGGGCAAATACCACGAGTCCAACTGATTGGATTACGCTGACTATGTGGCGAATTCAGGGAGTCCCTTGGAGGCTCTTTCCCCAGCCACCGTCAGTTTAGTTCACTTCCCCTCACAATGACCAGCCTCTTTTATAGGGTTGGTGGGGGCTCCTCAGGGTGAAAAGATTTTCCCCCTTTCTGATTGGACCCAATTAATTAAATCCCTTCCAAATGGTTTTGTTTTTCTGATGGTTACATCCCCGTTGGCCCTTGCATTGAAGCAATGCAAGTCTCAAACTAACTGATAGGTTGCTTTTGAATATTACCTAATTCAGAAAGCACCAATCAATCTGAACTTGAGGCACAAAAAGTCCAAATTACAATTATTTGTGAGTCTCAAACTAACTGATAGGCTGAAACCACATATTTCCTAATTCAGACAGCACCAGGCAATCTGAGCATGAACTATGAATCATTCATTTATTATTATTGCACTATTATCAAAGCTTTAGCTTTTTTCCCATATGGCACCTAATAAAAGAATAAAAACATATAAAACCATTTATTTTATCAAAGTGCCTGTTTATATTATTTTATTTTTGATAAGTGACAAGAACAGCTCCTGCAATATTGTTGAATTTGAGGTGATACTGCACCAGTGAGCCTACAAAAGGGCCAAAAATCCAACACCTGATTGGTCTAACTTTTCAAACTGACCTCTGAATTTGTGCACAAATTCAAACCAATATTCATTAGGTCAATGTGTGGATCAGGCTGGCCCCAATCTGTCACAAAAATAAAGTTTATATTGTAATATACTTTTAGCTATAAAATATATTTATATTGAAATCTTTATATGGATGAAGGTTTTTATTTTAACATTTATGAACCTTTCATCTTATACAAAGTATGACTGCTTATTAGGTTATAAATTATTAAATAGTACCAATAAAAATAACTAGTCTCTCTGATAATTATACTTAAATTAGATTTGTAGTATTGGAAGCCAGATAAGTTTAGCTGGGGCCCCCTTTTAGTGCAACTGGGAAAGCCTTTGGAAACATGGGTGAGTAGTTAACACCAGACCTATAAAGGTGCACTGGTTAGGTCCTGTAGTAGCCTGAAAGGGGTGTAGATGGTAGTGATAACTGTGCATATTTATTCTCATAGGTGTATATCACTCACTGAGGGGAGAATACAGGCAGTAAGGGGGGAGTAAAGTTAAGCAATGGAGCCTTTCAAACTGTTTTCCCACAAGCTGGGGTTTTACAGGTGCAGACTCTATGACAAGGATAGGGCAACCCTGGCTGGCTGCAATTTGGTGAACCTGCCTACAATAAATGCTGCATTTTTCTGAGTTGGCCTGAAGCTCAGCTAGCTTTTAGTCAGTCAATATAGGCTGGCTGGTAACTAACATGACATGCAAGAAAATAATGTGTTATTTGAAAGGACTCTAAGATTTTTTGGACAAAAAGGGCTGGAGAGCACAACTTTGCTAATAAAGCAGGTGACAATGAGAGGGGCCTCAGCTCCTCCCCTTGGGCTATAAACCTGGGGGTCATCATGTCTTGTCTCCTACAAGGGAGATGAGAGGCATATTACCTGTCCTGGATGGTGCAGACAGTCTGCCCAGTACTTAAACAGGGTGAGCATATGTCAGTTTAGAGGTATTGTGAGCTATACCTAATGGCAGTCAGGTCCATATTTGGTGGTACTCATATTTGTGCAGCCCTAGTGTGTTGAGGGGCAGTACCCCAAGCCCTCATCTGGCAAAGTTGCCTGCACTGGGAATCCTTCAGGACTTTTTAAAACAGAAAGATTTGTAGTAATATGATTTAAATAAATAGTAGAAAAGTATATCTTTAGCTGATTTATAATTGCTCAGTGCTTACCAACTTCTTTCTGAAGAACAATTTAAAATATATGTAAATTTAAAGATAAACATGAATTAAAGAATACAATAGTGATTTTATTATGCAAGAAAAGTGGGGGAGGATACCCCAGTGGTAGAGTATGATCCTCTGCCCCTGCCTCCCCAAGTTTGATCCTGGTAGTGAACTTTGGGTAGGGGACAATTATGACTGTGTTGGCATTGTGCACCAATGCCCCAAACTGAGATAGTGAATAGCAAAGGCGGTTCATGGAGTTCCTGGCCTATCATATGCTGTGCATGGAGATTTTCTGGGTTTTATCCTCCTTTCCCATTTTCTTCACTTCCCCTCATTGGTGCAGTATTGTCCCCAGGTCAGCCCACCTTGAATAAAATTATGTAAGCAAAGCTGCAGATAAACTTTATCACTATAATAAACTAGGTAAACCCTTTGTAAATTAAAAAAGTTGATTTGTAATTATAATTTGGGAAGTTTAGACTAAACTATATATTTAAAATATGTAAAATTGTTATAATCTATAACAGCTTTAGTAATATATATAATAGTTATACAAAAAGCTATTTAACACAAAAATTTACTTAGTATGGATAACTACCTAAGTTTTTTAATTGATAATTACAACAATGCTTATATTTATGCTGTTAAAATATAAATCATAATTTATATATTTTCAGATAGAATATATAAATGAATTAACCAGTAAATTTTATAAAGTTTCAACACTATTAAAATAATATTATATATAAAAAAGTATTCGAGGTGGGTCGACCTTGGGACAAATATACCACACCGAGAATGTTTCTAGCCAGTACAGGTTTAGAACTCAAAACCTGCACTAGGGGCGGAAGCTTTTTTACCTGTTCGGCTAACCACCCTTTAAATATTATTATATAGAAATTTAAAAGTTAAACAGTTTATTTAATATAAATATTTAACCTCTTTTCTGTTTATGACAACAATTACCTGATTAAAAATTAAAAAGACAGTTTAAAAAATGTCATAGAGATAAAACCTGTTGATTAATACCTAATCAAACCCATAAACATTATTAATTTTACCTGAAAAAAATTAAGTAAAGTTAACTGTTTCAAGTGTTGATAATAACTTTTAATTTTTTGATATTTTAAGCTATGAATTAAAGTAATATATAGAAGGAGTACTTTTTTTTTTTAGTACTAGATGGTTAGAAGGAGTACTTTTAAGTATTATTTAGTGTCTATAAATCTAAATTATTCGTGCTCAATTTTAGCTTGTAGCCATAAGTTATAAAGAAAATAATAAGCTAGTGATACATATTAATATAAATATCTATTATAATAATATCTTAGTTTGAGTAATACTAGAGATAGGAAATATGAAGTTTAAACCCGTTTATATTTATCTGTTTTAGGATGTTTTTTTTGTAATATCTTAGCTTAACCTAATTAAAGTTATGCCAAAATTATATTTTTTTAGTACTAGATGTCCCCAAAATTATATTTTGCATACTAGTAAACGTATTAATTTAGCAACTTAGATATCAAAATATACCAGCTGTAGATCTTTTTTATTAAAATTATAATGTGTTTCAATCTTTTACTTCTAAATTAATCTGATTGAGATATAGATTAAGGATATTCATTAATTAGACTAGTTGGTTTTACCAAGTTTAAATGTGGGTTTGATGTAAAGCTGACAAATCCTTCTTGGTAATCTACGAGTATAATAAAAACTTTACTTGATAAAACTTTATTGATAACGAGTTGACTGGGCACTTTTAAAAAGCTCTTTTAGTTGCACATCAAATATAGATTAATTAAAGATCAGTTGGTGATAAAATGATAAGCGTAATAGGAAGGATACCCCAGTGGTAGAGTATAGACCCTCTACCACTGCCTCCCGAGTTCGATCCCGGTAATGGACTTTGGGTAGGGGACGATTTTGACTGTGTTGGTTTTGCGCGCCAATGCCCCGAACCGAGATAGCAAATAGCAAAGGCGGTCCATGGAGTTCCTGGCCTATCATACGCTGTGCATGGAGGTTTTCCGGGCTTTATCCTCCTTTCCCATTGTCTTCACTTCCCTAATCGGTGCGATATCGTCCCCAGGTCGGCCCACCTCGAATAAAATTAAATTAAAAAAATGATAAGCGTAATATCCAATCGAATCTATAAACCCTTAGCTGCCAATTTTGCAGTTGAAACTTAGCAAACTAAAAATTTAAATTTATTTAGATTAATCAAAAACTGGAGCTACCAGTGCCATTTAAAATTTGCTGGCAAGTTAAATTGGAACTGAGGGGGTTCGTTCCAATTTGCTGGTTGCAAGCATCCATGGAAAGTTGTGAAGGGTTTATGGTAAACTTGACAATTTGGCCCGATATGAAAAAGGTGTAAAACTAATTGATGGTTGGATGAATAGGTTAGTTTAGCCTCCTACCGAGCTCAGTTTACATGGGAGCTCAAAATGGATCGCTTCAGACATTAGAGCGGATGACGGTGGATTTACTACTGGGCTCCTACAAATAGGAGGGCAGACCGAGGGTGGGCTGGTACAAGTCGTAATTCCATCCAATCAAGCTATTGAATTAATGAGGCTCGGCTTGCGGAGTCAGCTGACGGCGCTCTATAAGTTGGGAAACCAAACTGGGTAGCTGGAATGGAAACAGTCAAGTACAACTATAGGCTTACGAGACACCCTATGGAAAGCGACCTCAGCCACTACGCGAGCCAGTCGCGAAGGTTTCGCAAGGGTCCGCCCCCCACCTCATGCGACCTGTGCAAAAAATGGAAGGTTAAATGTAATCGCAACCTACCCAAGTGCAACACCTGCTCAAAACACGGCTCCGAGTGCACCTACAATTATGCCCAGCAGTACTGGAATGATCAGCACAAGGCCAAAGTTCAACGCAAGCCTAACCTACCACTATTAAATCCCTCCAAACACAATCAAGTTAAAGTGGACGTCGCTACCGAGTTCACCCAGCTGATGGCCAGTATGGCCGAAAAGAACCCTAGCCTTAAGCATAGCATCGCCAAATATTTTATCAAACTTAATCCAAATTTAGCCCCCTTCATCTCCGAGCATGTGCGCCTATCACCCAAAAGCAACGCTAAAAGCATCTTAATCTCCAAGGAGCGCTGCTGTGCCGAACTCGGCCGCGGCATCACTCGGTTCCTTCAACACCAACTGGTCGCCAATTATTTTCGCTACCTCAACAAATTCTACCCACTATTAGACGAGACTGATTTCTATCCCCGCATAATCACTGATACTAGCCCTGCCTTCACCGCTCTTCTCAACGTCGTTTGCTTAATCGGCTTGGGTTATCTTACGACCCCATCACTGGTTTCACGTTTAGCACCCGCACTTGGTTCGAGAGTGCGAGTCTACCTCATGCAGTGCTACACCCATCCCTCCATCGAGTTGATTCAGGCTTGCATCCTACTATCCCATTACTGCAGTACCGATGAGGACGATGGTGTGTTTCAGAGCAACTGGTTGTTTCTCGGTATGGCTCAGCAGATGACGCTGCAACTTGGCCTTAACATCTTCCATCCTCGACGTTCGATTAAAGAGCACCTGTTGTGCTGGCGCATCTGGTGTATGCTCTCGGTGGATGATATCCTCATTGAGCACTGTATGGGTTTACCCACTTCCCTCAGCACTGAGTTTGGGTTTGTATCCCCACAGTACCTCTCACCACCAATCCAGCTGACTGAAAGTAACCCCTCATTTCGCTTTCTTCGTATTGCCATGATCCACTTTCGTCTGCTGCCATTTGTGGCACGCTTACGTAACCGGCACTCTCGGGTAGCCCAGACACCCACTCTGGTGCCGGACTGGAAGGATACGTCGGTTGGCTCTGATCCTGAATTTCAGACATTTTTAAGGCTATCTCTATCCTTAGAGACCCTTTATCATCAATGGTACCTATTTATTCCTGATTTTGTAGGGAGTTTATCTCAGCGCAAGGCCCCTCGGCGTCATAACCTTGCTCTATGCGATCCTTCAGATCAGCTCTCTGGACTTCTTCTAGTTTTTTATTTTTCGACACTAATAGAGATTTATCGCCCTCTTATCCTGAGAGGGCTTTCTATCAAGGGTTACCAGCATGTGCTTGCTTGTAATGAGATTACAACTCACGAGTTTTCTCTATATAATCCTCTGGAGAAGGTTGCTATTGCAGCCCACTTTGGGGTGAGGCTGTTTAAGCAGTCGGGGATCCTGTTAGCTGATCTGGGGCATCCTTATTTATGGTACTGCATTATGCATATTATCTTTATTCATCTGTACCTCTTCACCCACTTTCCAGCCCCACACCCTATTGCTGAAACGACGCGGGCCCACCTCACCTACCTCTCTATCTTGGCACAGTGTGGGGCACAAAAGTGTGCCCTTATCCGGGATCTCCTCTATACAATGGATCCTCTCCTTCGCCCCTTCCGCCCGCCATCCTCGCAATACTAACTAATCTAAGTGGTACACCTACCTTGAAGCATGGTGCATTTTAAAATATTAAAGTTTGTCTCGCTCCAGCATTATCTATCTGACTATGCTTTATTTGTTAGCTTTGCCATATCTCTTCAGGTCCTGCTGAGAAAATAAAATCTCATGATTCTATTCTCAAAGATCTGCCCAGCACCCTAAGGTTTGCTCACATTTCAAATTTTATACTCTAAATATTTTACTATGCCTTACTCTGAATGTTCATTATTTTAACCTTTATAAACTGTTACAAATTATCAAGGCTTTTTGCCCTCGATTCGATTGGTTAAAAATATGGGTTATTGGGACCGAACTCATTTTAGCGCAACATTAATGCTAGTGATTTTGGAAGTTTGAGGAGCTGGCCAAGGCGTTAAACCGGAACTAATCGACTTAGGTTTTAACCGGTGATTCCATGTGCACCTCGTGGCTGGAAGTGGGATTAAATGGGGCGAACCGGTGTAAAGCTTAAGATCCAAGCGTCAAGTTTGGGAGGGCTTTTTGGCGTACCTTAGTTATAATTTTGCTTTGCGTTGTAATAAGTTGAAGAACATCGAGCATTTGCCTTATCTGTAAACCTATCGGCGGTTTGATTTTTGCTTACCCATCTGTGCCTGGGTTGATTGATTAGCCTTTAATTGGTAGTTTTGCACTGCCATCGGGGCTCAACTTGTGATAAGCTTTGAATTGGCGTTTTGGAGGAGTTGAGCAATCTTTGGTTAATTCCTATCAACAACCATTAATAGATTATCACAGGCGGTCGAGTAGAGGCCCTCTATGCGATGCGAAGTGTGGGTGGAGAGTTGGGGTAAGGTATTAATAAGAACCTTAGCGGTGGCAAAGCTATTGAGGAGGTTGGGTGTAGCCTGACTCAACTTCTCAGCTTTGAACCTATCGATCCTTTTAGACAAACTAGAAATTGCATTCTAAAAACTCAACCCCTTTAGCTTGTGAAGTATTTTTTTAGTACTAGATGGTCCCAACTTAGCTTGTGAAGTATTCGCTTTCTATTTTAAAGCGTTGATAGTACGGATATATGTAAAATTTAACATTGGGGTTGGGTTTAAGGTGGTTTCATTATCTCTTACCGTCGATTTATTAATAATATAAAATCTTAACCCTAGGCTTTATTAAACCAACCTTTTTGATGCTCCAACCGTTCACTCTATAGAGCAAAGGGGGGTCAGGTTTATTATACTCCTGGACTTAAACCTTGAAACTACCTACCAGTTTTAGGTTCTAAGTTCGATTGATCAAACATAAAAAACCTGCATTCACGCGATTATCTACATTGTAGGCTTTAGCTAGTCAATCGAGACTTGATCTCTGGTCGCTTTATATACCATTTTTCTTTCAATTTCAACATTTTGCATTTCGATTTCACCATTTTGCATTTCAATTTCACCATTTTGCATTTCAATTTCACCATTTTGCATTTCAACTTCGAATTTACATTTCGATTTCAACATTTTACACTTCGATTCCAACATTTTGCATTTCGATTTCAACATTTTACAAATCAATTTCAACATTTTACAAATCAATTTCAACATTTTATACTTCAACTTCAACATTTTATATTTTAATCTCAACACAATTTCTAGTGATATTTTTATTTTATTATTCCTGCCGAAATAGTGCAAGCATATTAATTCCCACTCTTTTTTATATTTAAAAAATATTTGTATATCCTTTATATCACATTATAATCTACCAAAAGAAACACTGATGCGAGGAAATCAATGAGTCTGTAGTTAGAACTAAATATGATGCAATCACTAAAACTAAAAATATTGAATTTGAATTATAAAATATTGAATTTCAAATATAAAATATTGAAATTGAAGTGTAAAATGTTGAACTTGAAGTGTAATATTGAAATTGAAACACAAAATGGTGAAATTGAAGTATAAAGTGTTGGAATTGATTTGTAAAATGCTGAAATCAAAATGCAAAATGTTGAAATTGAAGTAGAAAAGGTATATATTCGCACTCAATATGTACATACCCTCAACCCTTAAGTAAAACCATTTATCCTGGTTCTATGCTCAAACTGAGTCACCGCTACTACCAATTATTAGCTAGTTACAAAACTCTGCTCTGACACCTTTTAAAATTTGGCGGTAAATGTGACAAGCATAAATAAACCTTTTTTAACCCGTATGAATTTAGTTTCAGTTGGGCTGTATTTGAGCTTATCAGAGAACTTGGGCCCGAAAACTAATTGACATTAAAATCATGAGCAAAAGGTTACTAGTCTGATATGTTAGAGCGACGCTAAAGATTAAGATGATCAATTTAAGTTTCTAAATCCGCCGACAAAAATAGTTAAGGGAAGGGATCTAGGAGTGAGGTAAGCTATGATGGATTATAAAGCTGCTGGGTGCCATCCGGTTGGACTAGTAGACCATCCACTAGATTTTAGCTGAAGACAGGTAAAAATATAGGAGCAGTTTGTTAAAATATTCTTAGATTAAAACTTACCAGGAGTTTGATAATAGTAAATCCATATATAGAACTTTTTATAGATGGTACTTTAACTTTTAGTGATGCAGAAAGGCTAAAAGCTTGTGGGCCACTTATCTTTTCTATCGCATCTTATAGAGCTTTGGCAAGCGTGTATTTAGTAAAGATGTAGCAAGCTATATAATGGGTGATGAGTGTAACTATCAGGCAAAATTTAACAATCAAATATATAGGGTTTGAGTTATATTTAAGCTTAGACTTATTTAAAATGATGATAAATTAGCAGGTACCAAATTTGTTCAAAAAAGTCCTAAGTTACAATAGGTAGCCCATGAGGTGAGTTAACATATCTATCTAACTTTTAAAGGTTCATCAGCAGATAGATAACCAACAATTGATATGAGATTATAATAGACCAGTATTTTTTATCTATAAAGCTGTTAACCTGTAGAGGTTGAAAGCTAGCTGTAGATTTTTTTACATGAGTTGGGTATACTTCTTTTAAAAGCTGAGTTACCTATAAGCATATAATTTGGTATGCTTTATTCAAGATAAGAGGATCAGGGGACCTTAATTAATGATCTGTTTTAACAAACAGATATAGCAGATACTACACTTTATTCAAAATAAGAGGACCAGGAGACCTTACTTATTGATCTGTTAAAAACAGATATTATATCAGATACTGCACTTGATCTTAGCCAATAGGCTTGAGAGAATTGTAATACTGGTATGCTATCACCATATTAATTGTATGGTGAATTTTGTGATCATATGGTTTATCACATAGTATTTAACTGACTTTGATAGAGAGGAGGTTCTCAATTTGACCAGTATGTATGTTTTTAAGCTTTATGTTTGTTCACACATAACTCTGAACCTACTTGACTATTTTGGATAATCTTCTTTTTCAAAATAAGATGATGCTCCAACTTAGGTCCCATTTTACTTTTGTAAGTATTGGTCCAGTTTTTTTAGCTCCATATTTCTATTAAAGCAATTACATTATGAAATAAGGGTAAGAGGGATAGTGAAAACAAGAATTTTGGCCAGTGAGGTAAAAAACTGGGAACAGGTGTCACTTTTTGGTAGCATCACCAACCATTACTGATCAGCATTTGCTATTGCTAGCCATGGTTTAAGCAATCGCAGGCTTACACACTATTTAATCTTCAGTCTGAATGTGGACTTATCACATTAATGAGTGATCCAGGTGCAAAAGGCCAATTGTGAGTCTTGAAGACGTCCAGATATTATTTGCAAAAATTTAAATATCTGTTTGAGCTGTTTGGAAAAAATCTGAATTGTCTTCCATACCATTTCCATGTAATGGTAACTCTTATGGCTAAATTTTTTGGCTACAATTTCCAAGTGTACAACCTATATACAATAATGATATATGAAGGCCTAGAGTTGGATTGACTAATTTCTAAGTGTCTTAGTGATAAAGAGGTCTTGAGAGGGCTGTATATCTGGCTGCTGATGCTTACTGGATGGCAGTAGCCTCATGATTGATCAATATTTCTTAGATGTATCACATCTAAAATCATGGTGAGCAATATCTGTCTCAGGTTCAGCGCATACTGGGAATTCCTTGTAGGGGTACCATGAGCTGCAGTGTTTGCCTGTTTTTATTACTCTATGTAAAATCCTCCTGATGATGGAGCATTGATTTGAGGTACCAGTTTGTTATTGAGGCCCATACCCAACTCCTTGAGGTTATAGTTGGTTTTGTGGCCTTCCTATGCCCAGTCATTAAGGATTTGGGGGCAAGAGGGCAGCTTTGGTGGTACTTTTGGGAGGTGTCCCCCAATAGTGATCAATAAATTATTATAAAGGACTTGAACTTCTTTGTAGGAAAATTCATTCCCTATCTAATTCCATTTCTCCCATGTCATAGCTGCAGCCATTGCTGCCATCTGGGCTTCAATGTCTCATCATATTGTATTCTCAGAACACAACTCATATGAGAATGACCAACCACCAGTCTCATCACCCTGTTGCATAGGCTCCAAAGCAGGGTTGGTGATGCTTAAAGGGTAGTTGGGGGTTATGCATCATCCACTCCCTAAGGAATCATGATGATATTCCCTCTGGGATCCCTTGGATTTGGGCCCAGTTGACCCCCCACGCTAGCACTGAGCAGCGCATATGCAGCTGCATCATCTGGAAAAAAGCTTTGGACTATATCCGGTGGGTGTGCATAACAAAATTCAGTACTCCAATATACCCTTCACATTTGGGCTTGACCAGAATGTCCAGTTTGACTGGTGCCGCATGGGCCTTAAACCACAGGAATGTGCGGATGAGCAACTTGATTTCCTTTCCAAGATTGTGCTCAGTGGTAGGATGTGAGCCACACACCAAAGTTTTAAGAGTATGAAGACATAGAGCTTGCACCTTCCCTTCAAAGTGCAAGTGGGCATGTTTTCAGTAGACTATCCAAGATAACATACTGGAAAGCACCGCTTGTTCTATCACCTCAACAGCTGGACCCAATTCAGTGAAGAGGATACTCAAATATTTGAACGTTTGTGTGGGAGCTATAGAATCTATGCCTGATGGTGGAGGGAATTGAGGCTGCCCTATTTTAATAACTAGAATATTATAAATATTAATTTTGGCATTTGATGCCTGTTAATATAGGAAGAGAAATTTATCTACGCCTTGGAGGTCCCTTTCTGAACTGATTTCATTACAGTATCATCTACAAATGCCTGAATTCTAATAGGGGTACTGGTTGGGGTGGCAGATGCCCCACAGCTTCACTTCTGCTGCTGCCAGTAGGATGTTCATGGCAAAGTTAAATAGTACTGGGGACATGGGATTGCCTTGGTGAAGTCCCTGTCCAGTTGTAATTAATTTGATTATGCCAGTGGCCAGAAAAACTCTTGTGGTGAAGCCTGTGTATAGCATATCAATCCAGTTGATAAAGGTGGCGTGAATTCTGACAGCGTTCAAAGCTGCCCTCAGGAATGGCCACACTATTTGATCGTTTGCCTTCTCCATGTCCAGAAAACATGAGATATCCATTTTTGATCCCGTGCACATCCTGTAGGGCAATTTGAACTGATTGGATACTTTCCCAGATAGTTTGCCCCATAATGAACCCGTTTTAGGCCATATGGATGGTCTGCGGGATGGTATGCATCAGTCAGTTCATGAGAATAAGTGAGAAATTTTGTAATTGGTATTTGACAGTGCAATCATACACCAGTTCTAAAGTTGCCACTGAGAGCCTTTTTTGTATAGCAGCACAATTTGGGTTTCATGGCCACCTGGGATTTGACACTTATTAGACAGACAGTAGGTTAAAAAGATGGGCAAGTTCCAGTGCCATTTGCTCATGGATCACATTCAGTATTCTACTCACATTTGTCATATCTAGGGACTTATTTTTGGCACGTCCTTAAGTGCCCATTTTAACTCCTCCACCCTGATCTCAGCAACTAGATCACGCTTGTCAACAGGAGAGCATCCTTGGAGCGCCATCTCAGCCAGTGATAGTAAGGATTCTGTCGCCATGATATCTGGTTCACTAGGGTGGAAGAGGTTGCCATAAAACTGCTTGATTTTGCGTTTGATTATACTCAGGTCACTGGAAATGCCATTGGGTTTCTCACTTGGCGGATCCTAACTCAGGTTTGGATTTCTTTCAAAATGGCCAGGTTCTCCCTAGTTATCATCCAAAGTAGGCTTTGGTGGCAGAAGGTTGCATTCTGTCATCTTTCATTATCTTGTTTCTGTAGGAGCATATGATAATGTTTGTGTTTTTTCTTATATTCTCACCACAAAAACCTCATTGTACCACTGCTTTCACTTCAGGGTATCCAGGGCACCCTTGAGCTGTTTAACGGCAGCATCAAATTTGTAGTTTTGGTCTTCTTGTACTTGGCACTATCTCTCATGAGCTTTTCTAATTCTTTTACAGAGGTCTAAGGGATTCATGCCCTCTTGATGGTCCAGATATTCTATAATTCAATTGAACCTTTTTAATAGAAAGTACCACTCCAGGTACCACAATGTGGAGAGGGATATTTGCCACTCTTAAGGTGGTAGGGTGTCTCCCAGATCAATGGCTACCTACACTATCATGTGATTACTCTCTGACTTTATGGAGACTTCACTGTGTGATGTAGCCTGTCTGAGGTCAGATGAGACTAGTAAATAGTCTCATCTGAGCCACTTACTGGTTCATCTTTAGAGTCATATTCCCACCGCATAAGATTTGTGGGGTAATTGTCCTCCTCGTCAATCATAAGACACATACCCAATATCACAAGGTACAGCAGCATATCTTCTGACATACTAGGTACTTGGCTGCAAGTTGGGAACATGCCCCTACTCACATTTGTCCAACAATTAAAGCCGCCTGCTATAATCATTGCAGTGTCAGTTTAAATTTCTGACATGAATTGCCAGAATTGATTGTATTCTTGGGGTTTGGGTGATGATATACAGCAATCACTGAGGAGTCTAACCAATTCTCTTATTGTAGGCTATGACTACCAGAATTATTACAGCATGTGTCTCCTCCACAAATTTCAATTTGATGCTTTTTTTTAGTGCGATGATTGCCACATGGTCTGACCAAAGTGCCTAGCACTTAATCTGTTGAGACCATGGATGATATTCAAGGTCTCTAATTGAGTTTGGGGTCATTTAACGCTGGGTGTATGCTCATGTTTCAGATAATAAAATTAACTTAATATTATTGTTAGCTTTAAAATGATGCAAATTCCTCGCCTGTGTTTGTATGCTAGCCATCCACCTAGCATCTGTGGTCACAATGACCATTGATGGCTGCCCTACCCATGGGTATGAGGCTTGTTTGGGTTAAGCATTAAGTCTTGAACAGAAGTTGGTTTTTTTGCAGTGGGTGTCACTAAGGAGGGTGGCAGGTTGGAGGTGTACAGTTAGTGCAGTTTGTCAGGGCAAGGTTTTGTTACCCAAAGTGGAGCGCACTGTGTATTTCATTACCTTCCATTAAGTTCATCTATTGAGAGGGGTGACGGTTTATGTACAAAGTGGGGCTGCTGCTTTTGAGAGGGAGGGAGAGCAGCGTCATCAGCTTTGATACCTGACAAGCCATTGTGCTCAGCTGAGGTTGCTGAATGCCTATGTGAGTTGGCCTTGGTGCAAGTATGTTGGGTATTTGCCATTTTGGTCCCAATTGGTTATACTTATCAAAGGGAAGTTGTTCCATTGGGGGGCTGATTGTTCAGAGCTCTTTTCCTGATGCCCTAATACAGATCTTTTTAGCCCTGCTTTCTGCCAGCGTAGTTCCTCCTTTTCTGCCCACTTCCGCCTGGGTTGGGTGGGTGTGCAGGGACGTTGGTTACATTTCCTCATCCATCCTATACAACTTCAGGTCTGGATTCATAAAAGGCTCATTGTCAGACTCTGGGTGCTTTAATTTCTTGCATGTCAATGCTTTCTGGTGAGCAGCATCCTGCTCTTGCTTCTGGCATTGAATGTTTATAATCTCCAATAAGCTATGGGGGTTTCATTCCTTAGCTTTGGGGCGTAGAAAAGCTTTAGACCTGACTTTAAAGATTCTGTTTATGGGGCTGTAATTGTAGTCTCAGGACGATTTGCCTTTTTTATGGTGACACTGAGCTAATGTGTGTCCCATCTGGTAAAAAAACCAACATATCTGTTTGGCATCCTCTTGTTCAACCTAGATTACCCTCTTGAGGCTATAATATGGATAAACTGGAGAAGAGTTATTCTGTTTGCCTTCATCCAGGGTGCAGATTCAATCAAAGATTCCATTGTACAGGGATGAAGACACTTAGAAATGTAGTCACCGTCAGCTTGCCAAAATTTGCAAACTTCACGTAGGATGAAAGTCCAGAGAAAATTGCCTTGTGGACCCATCTGTGGGCACAGTTTATTGGTAAGTTGTGAAAGGCCACCCATTTTGCTGTCTGATTTTCATATTGGGTGGGTTCAGTATGCAGGTAGGAATCCTTATATAATATTTTTACCTCTAACAGTCATTTCTGGTCAAGTTCATTAGGGAGCAAAATGTCAATATAGCTGCGCTCTGGAACCCAGTGGTGGTCAAAGTCACTGCCAGCCAGTATGCTGCCAAGCTCCAGGTATATCACGACTATCAGATCTGACCATTCCTCTTCTCCAACCAATTAGAGATGGATGCATATTACATCCTTAAGATAGGACTTGGTGGTATTTCAGTCTGAGAACCCGCTATTGATAAATTCTCAGATAAAGTCCACATGACTCCCAGACCCTTTCCATGTCTTCTCATGAAAAGCGTCCACCACAGTATATGATTTTTTATTATCACAAAATGTTGAAGCCTCCTCTGGGGTTTTCCCCTTGAGGATCCAGCTGATCGCTTCATCTAAGCTGAATCCTCAGGTCAAGAAAGCTTGCACTTTGTGCATATGGATACCCAGTTTGCGGATGGTGCTGGCCATAACTGAGCCTATTTTGAGGGCTTGCCACCCCAATGCTTCCATTGGCGAGAAGCCAAAGCAATACTAAGTAAGTGATACCTCAGGGCTGCATGCCTCATGAAAATATTCAAGCAGCATGTACAGTGCTATGGTGCTTCGTTGGCACCAGTATTGGCACTGATGCTCTTTCACCCTGCGTTGGTGAACAAGCGTGATGCTTCTGCCAGAACCTCCGCTTCACTCCACTGGAAGGCTTCTGCAGGGGAACCCCTCCTCTACATAGGGGGTGGCCGGAGAGGGCTTGGGGAATGACTGTTTCCAGTTGCAGATTGATTTGACCTGAATTCATGTCTTTAGCCAATCCTGTACAAGTTCAGGGGCTGTTACCCCTCACATGGCCGCTGCAGCTTGGGGAAAGATCTCATGTTTGATCCAGGCATGGGCTGTGTTAGAGATGAATCCTGCCGCATCCCAGTCCACTGCTGCGTTCAGAGGGGCATGATCCCACCAGAGGTTCCATTTTTCAAAATTGAAAGAGCGGTCACACAGGGTCTCATAAATATTCTTTGTTACCCCCAATCTGGCCCAGTCCCATACTTGTTCTATTGTGGTATTTGTGTGAAGCCAATACCTCATCTTGGCTGCGGTAAAGCCATTGGCACTCCAGTTAATAGCAATTACTGGTGACCGCTTCTGGAATTGCCCCCATTCTACTGATTTTTCCTTTGTCCAACCACCCTGTAGCAGGTTAGATGCCATGGTGGGGTATCCACATGTATGACCAGTGCAGGGCTTTGGTGGCCTTAAACCCTGCCATAAATCCATGGTAGCGCCTCATTGGGTGAGAAGGTAGAGCTGTACCATTCAGGGCTGTCTTAGCATAGAGAGCATGACGTGCCCAGTCCAGCACTATCTATGCATTAAGGAACACTTTTATGTATGCATTTAATTCTGACAGCAAAAGACCTGAGCTCTTGACCAAAGCTGCCATTTTTGTGGGGATAGCTGACTTATAAAGAATCCATGGCGTTGTAGAGGTTAATGCCTGCGTCTAGCCATACCTTAGCATCTCCAGGATTTCAGTTCTCATGGATTGCTGCCTCCACCACTTGGTGGTTCACTGGAAGTTTCATCCACTAAAGGGCCTGTTTCATGCATATGCACAACAAATTGAAAATTATCGCCAACTCAGTCAGGATTTGTGTATCAATTCATCGCCTTGAAGCTCCAGCAGAGAATTTGTTTTTGAACCATGTTGCTGCTGTAGCAGGGGATATAGCCTTTAAAATCCGTTGAGTTGCTGTCATATATAGAAACTTCAGTGTTTCCCACTGCATCACCTCAAGTGTGGAGATGCCTCTATAGGTCAGAATATCCTTCTGCATTAGTATATATTTCAAAGTGTGTTATAGGGTGTGATGCCTGTTCCATGAATTAGTTTTGTGGATTCAGGGGTTTTTGCTGGTACTTTCAGCTTTTTGGTAGTGGTTTTGATTATCTGACAAATCCAAGTCAGATCCTGAAATGAATGTAACCTCATCTGGTTTTGGACCTGACAAGGGGCTAATCAAATGAGGGATTGATTTTTATCTGGGATACTTACTGATAATTTTCCCCAGTTTTATTGATATTGGAGGTACCTGAAGCAATCATTGCTACATCAGGATTTGGACCCAATAAAGGTTATTTGATTGAGGGGATTGACTTTTTTTAGGAATATTTGCCAACAAATTTCCTCCATTTTTATTACTATTAGGGGATTTAAAACAACCTTAACCTCATCAAATTTTAGGACCAATAAGGGGTTAGTCAAGTGAGGTGTCTGATTTTTGTCAGGGATCATTTCAAACAAATTGCTTCCAGATTTATTGCTATTGGGGATTTCCAAAGTGACTATAGCCTCATCAGGTTTTAGGCCTTATAAAGGGTTAGTCAAGTGGGTGGACTTATTTTTGTTAGGTAAAGTTGCCAAAAAAATTCTCCAGTAGCATTGATACTGAATCTCCACCAATTACCTTTGTTTAACTAAATGCAATCAATTCCCAGCATGGGGAGTGAATTGTTGGTGGTTAGCCCCTTAGTTGGTAGGGCTTACTCCCTCCCTTTGAGGGTAGGTGCTCAGTATTTGGGGTAATGGGCTGAGAAATTTTTTTTAGGGGTATTGCCTGCTAGTACCTTTACTTCACCATGAGTTGCCCTGTTGGTGGGGCCTTCAGTCTCCGCCATAGCGGTGGTTGTTGGTGCCCCTTGAGGTTGTACTGCCTTTGGAGGGGTTTGTGTCCCCATTCTACTATTTAATTTTTATTAACACATTGATTGTGGTGTTTGTAGCTGAGTTTCTTTGCTGTTCATGGTTAACATCATTGACATTTTTATTGGTCAGATTTGCTTGTTTACTTAAGCTCATTGCTGACATTCTTTTATTATTATCAGCAGATGCACTAACACTTGGGTTACCCATTTGGCAGGAATTTTTGTTTCTACTAAAAAAAGTCACTGTGGGCTGTCAGCTCTTAAGCTAAGCTCTGCCAGGTAGAATTCCCTTTTGTAACTGTAGCTGTTGAAAGTCATGTGTAATGCTCTAATTTGGTGCAGTAGGTGCAATCTAAAAAAGTTACTTTTGCTAACCTATAACTGGTCACTTTTTAAAAATTGATACTATTGTACAAAAGAAGTGTGCAAGTGTGTAAGGATTGTAAGTATTGGTCCAGTATCTGACCATTAATTTAGTAATTATATTAAAATGGACTGGAAGTGATGGATTTTAATTGTGGGAACGTTCATCACTATATAAACCAAATTTCATCATTGGTGAATCAATAGCTTCAGAGTAACTTTTGCCATGATATATGTCCTATGACCGGGGGTTAATCTAAAATCCAGGCAAGTATGAGATCCTAGTGGGACAAGCTTAAATTATTATAGATGGCTATCATTATTGCATAATTTGACCAATATAATCAACTAATTTGTGAAATGAATTATTGTATATGGCAATCAGTAAATTTAGCATAGATTGACCAGTAAAATCACTAATTTTTTTATAAATTGGATTATTGTAGATGGCAATCAGTAAATTTAGCATAATTTGACCAATAAAAAAACTAAATCTAATAAAATGAAATATTGTAGGCAGCAATACGTAAATAATCATAGATTGACCAATAAAAGCAGCTAAGTTTAATAAGAAGAATGAAGAGTATAGTTGGGTATGAGATACTATATAAGGTATATAGACAATTATTTTTATAGAAATATTGAAGTTCAAAAATGATGTATAGAGATAGTGATCTTAAAAAAGTAGGGAAAAAGAACTAAGAGAAATGCATTGAAAGTTTTAGGAAAAAAGAATTGTCTTCAAAAAATTTGGGAGGAAATAACCCCCTCCAATTTTTATTGGGAAAAAGACTTTCTTAAGAAAGCTCTAAAAAGTATGAAATGAGTGAGAAATCATGAACCCTCACTAACCCTTTTGAAGTTGGCGCCATACGTTAAACTGACTTGTAAGAACCATTAATAATATATATACTCAACACTTTATATTTTAAGTTGCTTATAGTATACACTTGGATGTAACCCAATATAAGCCTAATTTGTATTTGTGAGCAAAATTCTAAAAAGTCAGGTTGGAAGATGACGCTGAATTTAAAAAAGGGTTTTATTAGGATTTATAATTTCTCAATTATTTCATAAATTTTCTGAGATTTTTAAAGGAGGTTCTCTTTTTCATATTCTTTTAAAACATGTAGAACTTACCCCAAATCGATGCAAAATTCATAATTTGATTGTCCTGATGGGTTTGGTCAATCTGGACGTTTTTTGCATGATTGGGATTTCTTTTTTAGCACTAGTGGTGCCCAACCCAAAAGGGGAGCCACCACGCATCTACATAATTGGGTTTTCAATTTGTGAATTTTGATATTAATCTACGCTCTGGAGAAAGTTTCCAATTGATAATCATCTAAACTTTTGTATAAAAATGATAATTTGAGCTCACTTTCATTTTGTTTCCTAATTAAAGGTGGGATTGAAAGGGTGATGCTCACCTTGGAATTTTTACCCTGACACCAAAATAAAGTTTAAGCTTGGATTTAACATATTTTAAAGTTTATATATTTTAATTTTTGTGTTGGTCCTCCAGTGTTGCTCTTGAGGTACCGCCCAACTTTCTGGTTTCATGGAGATTGGCTATCTTCAGGTTTTCCAAGACAAGGGGAACATATGGTGCACAATAAACTGTTGTTTTCATGGTCAGCCATCAGCTGAGATTATTCTGTATGCTTGGATGATTATTGCAATACTGGGTTAAAATAATAAATGGTATGTAACAATTGTTTTAATTGATTATTGCATTTTGGCTTGGGTTAGGATTTTACAAAAATCTGAGCTTATTTAGTTTTATTTAGGTTTGGGTGAGGCCCCAGAAGGGCGACCTTCAAAGTTGAGCCTGTGCAATTCCAAAAATTTTTGGAATTCTTTCTCTGGTGTTTCCACCATGAGCTGGGGTACTCCTGTGGCTCTAATATCACCCTTACCTTGTCTTATGGTGGATAGTGGCGCCTAACTATCAGGATTTGCTCAAAAGTGACGTTTTTATTTGATAATAAATAAAATAATGTTAATTCTGGGGTTTGCTACCTCGCTTACCATTTTAACTTTTACTCACTCCAAGTTTCCCTAGTTTAGAAATTCCTTTTTTACCTCACGCTGGATAATCTCTTGGCAACAAAAATCAATGCCAAACTAAAGGCAAGATGGCAATCAGGAACTGGGAGGTTTCTAACTATTACATAATTCTGAACCATAATGTGCCTTCTGCACGCCACTGATCCCCAGTTCATCTGGCCTCAGTGGCCCTGTTAGGTCTTGGTTGTCAAGTAACTAGCACCAGTGGGAGACTGTGACTAATGGCCAACCCTGTACCTAAGGTGATGAGCAGTGCAAAACTTCCTTGGGGCTCTCACTCATTAGGGAACAGTTGACACCAAGGGGACCTTTCCCAGCAGGGCTCCCTCAACAACGGACAGTTCAACCAGAAAGAGGATGGCCATCCAGCCACGCTGGACTTTGCGCCCCTCCCAAAATTCAGTTGGAGAAAGAGCCTTCTTGGTCAGGATGAGAAAAATGTCACCAACTGGAGCTTGGTTAGGAACACCACAGCCAGGTGTTGGGCTTGCTTCCTCATGCCAGGTGGGATAATTCTGGCAACCCAGTACCAATTTGCTTAGCTGTTTGTCTTCTCCCATAAGGTCCCAGAATTTCTTTAGGATAATTTTCCTGGGGCTTGAGGTAACTTGCCCCAATAAGCCCATATAGTGGCAACCTCCCGCTGCAGGGCTCCTCTTTGGGTAGGTGCCCTTTTTTAGTGGGGGGTGATGTAACAATCATTTTTATCAATCCTTAAATTTTTAGCTTGGGTTTGGATTTTCTGAATCCTGAGCTTAAGTCATTTAAACGATTTTAGTTTTGGTTGGGTTTGGGAGAGGTCCTGGATGGGCAACCTTAAAGATAAGTCCTGTACAATTCTGAACTTCATTTGGGAATTCTTCCTCTGGAGTTTACACTCCAAGATGGGGTACTCTCGTGGCTCTAAGGCCACCCTTACCTAGTCTTATGGAGGATCATGGCGCCTAACTATTGGGATTTGCTCAATAGCGGCATTTTTTTGATAATAAATAAAATAATGTTAATTACAGAGTTTGCTAGCTTGCTTATCTATTTAATCTTTTTCCTCACTCTGAGTTTTCCTTGTTTAGAGATTTAATTGTCCAACGTTGTGCTGGATAATCTCTTGGCATCAAAGATCAATTAAAAACTGAAGGCAAGATGGTAGATTGGGAATTGGGAGTTTACTAATCAATATAGGTATGATGAGTTGGAAGTCAACTTTTATTTTGAAGAGGTTAAATTTATTGCATATTTGAGGGGTTTTTATTAGGTGATATGTAATAATTAATTGAGGTTCTGGTGGATTGCAGGAAACCAGCAAATTGGGACAAAATTTATTAAAATTTTGAGGTGCAGATGTTTGGTTTTTGAGGTATCAGCAAGTACCGCCTATTCTCATGACACTCCCTCTATTTATTTTAGTATCAAATCTCTTTAAGAAATTCCTACTAATGGTAGATTGGTAGGGTTCCCCATTGAGAGTCTCTAGGGCATAATTACCATAGAAATGACTTTAAAAACTTTTTAGGGTCCTCTATAGTTGAGTGAGTCTTATTTGAATGGGAGTTAATTCATTTTGATAAAGTAGGACTAAATAACTAATGGTGTAAACTTAAAGGGATTAAGAATCTGTAATAGATTTATTGCATTTGTTCAGCATGTTCATCTACAAGGTTTTGAACAAAGGTTTGCCATTGGTGGTGATTGGGTGGTTGAGTTATACCAAAAAAGCTGTTTTTAAAGGAGTTGAGAATAAATTGGACTTAAAAAAGTAAAATAAGGGATACTTTTGGTAATGGTATGAATTTTCGGTGCAGTATGCCTAAAGTATGAATGGAAGACGTTTGGCAATCTCTTGAGGTTATCAGTGATACTCCTATCAAGGGCATGCATGAGGGTTTTTTTAAGCATTCTGCCAAACCATTGTATAGTGGATTTTAGGAAGTAGTCATTGAGTATTTGGTGCAGACTTGTTCAATCATCTTCTCAACCAATTTAATGTTAAAATGTGTGCCTTTGTCAGATGAAATAGTATGAGGTCTATACATGGTGAAAATATATTCATACAAAAGTTGGGAGACAGTCACTGCGTCAGTGTGTTGGGTTGTTTTAGCTACAGGTCACTTGGAGAAATATTTGCTTGTGACAAGAATGTACTTAGACCCATTGGAGGCAACTCTAAGTGGTCCCATAAATTGATACCCCACATTTTAAACAATCCAGTAGGGACAATGGGGTTGAGTTTTTGAGTTTGGGGAGTCATGTCAAAGACTTGGCAATCATGGCAGGTGGCAACATAGTTGGAGACATCAGAATAGGTATTAGACACCATTAAGAGGAGTTTATTTGAGTCCAGGTTGCTTATCTTCCAAAGTGGCCAGTATAATTGTGTGCTTCTTTCACGCGTTGGATTCTTTGGCCTTTGTAACTACTTGGGCAACTGATCCTTTGGTGCAAACATATAACTGATCTTCAAAGATTGAAACTTGGTGCGCTAGTTTATTTGAATTTTTTAATGCCATTAATACCTTCAGATACTTATTACTCACATAGGAACCTCCATATCTGTATGATATCCTTTTCAAGGTCAATCTCCACCATATGGAAGAACGCAGAATCAACAGGATTATTCAGGATGTGGGAAAGCCCATCAGCACCAGCGTTTATTTTTCCATGGAGGTAATTGAATTTCAGGTCAAAAAACATTTTTTCTTGCGCCAATGAATCCGTTGACTGTTTGGGATGGGTTACTGAATAGGAATGATACTGCAAAGTTGTCTGTGAAAACAGTGACAGGTCTATTTAAAACATGTATCAGAATTTTCTAAAGGCAAATACCATAGAAAAGGGACTCTTTTTATACATGGTTTAGTTGATTTCAGATGGGGAAAAACTTTTTGATGTATATTCTATAGACAGGTATGTGTTAATTTGAGTCAAGTGAGGATGGCGTGAAGGGCAAGGTCACTGGCTCTATATATTTGGAGCTCCTCTTCAAAGTTTGGAAATACTAGATGGGTGCTAAGTTCATTGAATTTTGAGGGCTCTTAAAACTAAACTTTCAGCGTCTTAAAATTTTCATTCAGTCATTTTCTTTTGTGAGTGAAAAGTGTACTGGCAATTTTACTGAAGTTTGGTATAAAGGCTCTATAGTAGTTCACAGTGACTAGTTAGCTGAGTAGTTCAATTGCATTTTTTTTGGTATAAGCCAGGATACAATAGATTCTACTTTAGATGGGTCTGTGCACTTGCCATTGGGGTGAAGATAATTCCAAATAGTTTTAGCTCCTGAGTGCACAGCATGGGTTTTGAGCCATTCATGCTGAGGTAGAAAATTTATATGTGGGAAAAATATTCCAAGGTCACTTAGGTGTTGCTAGAAGTTTGGCGAGAAGACGGTATTATTGTTAAGGTATATAGTAACACATCAGTTAAACAGGTCTTGAAATAGGTTGTCCATGACTTTCTAGAAGATGAGTGGTACACCAGTGAGTCCAAAGGGCATTCTGGTGTACTTAAATTAATCTAATACTTCACAAAGAAAGACTTGATTATGTACCTTCACCAATTCTCAAGTGATTTTATCCAGACTAAAGTTCAACCTTGGTGAAATACTTCACGCCCCCATGGAGTTCAATATATCTGAGCTAAGTGGTAAGGGGTACACGTTCTTTTTAGTTACTTTTTTGAGTGGGATATAGTCAATTCACATTCTGAGTTTTTCATTTTAACTTAGGTATAACGACAACAGGAAAGGACCAGGGTGACTGAGAGGGTTGAATGAGTCCACTGACTAGACCTTTATGAATTTCCTCCTGAACAAATTTTTACAGGCTTGAGGAAGTTGATAGGGGCGTTTGACTATGGGTTCTGCATTTCCCACATCTATGTGGTGCGATCCTAAGGTCAGGAGAGGAGTAAACAGCCCTCATGGCATATATATTCATGGCACTGTTATAAGAGTTGGGTTAACTGAAATTTCAGAGGGTTTAAAGCTTAAGGTCTGAATTTGGTCATCTAACTCAGAACAGAGGTAGGTCGCAATTTGGGCAGGGCATTCTTGTTGGGAATCAGCAAAGAGCAGGAATCTTGATAGGTTTCATTCTATCATCAGTCTGGATGTACCACTGGTAGAATTTGGATTTTGCGTGGATGCTAAATTCTTTCAGGGCCTGTTGGGACAGTAACTTAGGGAAATGGTCATGGTCAAAGATATCAGCGTCAATGAATCTTATTTTCTCAGAAATCTCAATGGGTTGATCAAAAAGTTCTTTGTAACAGGCTTATTGGGTGCCTCTAGCCATGAGAAACACCAGGTCGCTATATAGTATATCCTAATAGTAATATCTAAGAGGAATTTTTTTGTAACAATGTTGTCTGATGAGCCAGTGTCTAAGATAATTGGAAAGATGTAACTAAAAATGGATCCAAGAGTGAGAGGTGTACTGTACTACTGAACAGGGTTTCTTGGGGTTTTACTGCACCAGATCTTAGTCAGGTTATTAAAATTTCTTAATGAAGGTCCTGATGAAGCGCTGGATTGAATTTTCACAGGTCTCCAAGGATGACAGGGATTACGGTCTTTTTTAGGATTTTTGTAGCAGAAACTCCTTCAGACTGATATGAGGGAGGTACAGGTCAATTTTACACAAGTTGTTGAGGTAGGCAAAACGAAGTAGATGCTGACTTCTTCTGCAAGGTGTGCACTCTGAGGTGTGTGTTGGTTGATGATATGGGATCAATAAATTTATAGTTGCAGGTTGAGTTTCTAGTGGACGTGTTGGTGCAGTTTGACATGGAGCAATGCCCTGAATGGGTTGCTCATGGGGAAAGTTATTTTAGTCTGGTCCAAAGTTTTTGGCAAAGGCGGGAAGAGGCAACTGGTCCCAGTTCTAAGGTTTGAGGGCGTGGCTCATCATCCTCTTCCATGGGTACTACAGCGGGTACTTGCTGAATTACTTTTACTGTACTAAGAAGTTCTTTGATTTTTATTTTAACAGGTTCTGTGGTACGCAGTTGGATATTTTGCTCATTTTTTTCTTTTTTCAGCGGTGTAAGCTTCCATCAAGAGAAGATTTAGATTCTGGTCAAGCTCCTGGGGTAGAGCCTCAATGTAAATTACAGGGTTTTATTTGATAATATGGGTGTTGTGACATCGATGAATCCCCCCCTTGGGTTGGGACCATCTAGTACTAAAAAAATAATATGGGTGTTGTGGCAGTAAGGTTGTAGCTGCACGCAGTTCACTTGCTGAGGTTGACTTGTAGCTGCTTGATTTGGCACGGTGGTCAGTTTGGGCATTGGTCATACATGTAAACAACAATACAATGGAAATATGGTGCACAACACTGGCGAGAATGGTGTCCAGGCTCTTTTCATTTGTAAAACGAATGTTGTTTTAGGGGCCTGTCCTTGAATCATCATCATAAGATCCTTCAGATGATCTGAAAGGGCAGAAATTTCAGAAAATTTTTTAGAAGGTGAGGCAATCAGCTTTATCTTGGGGATGAACTCATCACAAGGGCTTTCCTCAGGTAACTGGTAATCTTCAGGTTCTCAAAACTCATTTTGATGGAAAGATGATAGGCGGATGTAGTTTTGTCAGGCATAAATAGTATCATCAACAGTCTGCTGTGCAATCAGCACAGCATTCAGGTAGGGTTCCTCCAAGGCATTTATCAACCTGTTAAGGAGTTGGAGGTTCATGCCCTTGGTGTGGTGGTGGCCACCTGATACCATTGTCTTACCAGGTCTCTAAAGGTGTCCAAGAAGCAGCTCAAGTTTGTGTAGTTCTTTATATGAATACGGTGGAATTTCTCATATAGCTTAATCTTGGAGAGGCGGAACTTGGCATGTGCGCAGTCCTGCCAGTTGGCCCATGAGTTGAATGGCGAATTGGCAAAGTGCCAGCGTTGGGTGGTGCAGTAAGAAGGGAGTAGATATCCCAGAGTCATTGATGGGGAGGGACTTCATAATCATCCCCCATGCATTATAGGATGCAAGTCATTGTTCAATTGAGCCATCATCAAATTTGGCCAAAGACTAACGAGTACACATACACATATTATCCATTGCGGATTTCTTGGATAAGGATGCCCTCATAGTATGTGAAGGGTTCTGGTTTGTGTTAGCAGGATCACAAATTTGTTGTGGAGATTGGCTATCTTTATGTTTTCCATGACAAGAGGCGCATACAGTGCATGATAAACTTTTGTTTTCAAGGTCAGCCCTCTGCTGAGAGGATTATGTATATTTGGAAATAGTTATTGCAATACTGGGTTAATATAATTAAATGATATAATGAAAATGGAAGTCAACTTAAAATATGAATGACTTAACTTTATTGTAGATTTGAGGTGTTTTTTATAAAAGTGATATATAATAATTGATTGATTTTCTAGTGGCTTACAGGAAACCAGTGAATCAGGACAAAGTGAATGAAATTTGAGGTGCAGATGGTTGATTTTTTAAGGTATCTGAGAAGCCACCTATTCTATTAACACCGGAGCTTTGCTCCTATCTCAGCCATGTATCTAATACTTCCTGGTATAGCTGAGTGGTCTAAAGGGTCTGGACTGAATCTAAACCTCAGCCTATAGCATAAGCCAGGTGCCAGAGCCATGAAAAATCTAAAGTGATTTAGTGTACCAAGCCCTGATGAATACCTAGGTAGCAGAGGCTGGATCAGTTCCAGGACTTAATCCAGAGGTCCAGTGGTGAGGATGAGATGTGATGTTCTGTAGATTCTATCAGTGGTAGAGGGAGATTGGACGGTTCATCACCATACCTCAGCTGATTAGATGAACCAATAGGTATAATTAATTTTGGATAAGGTCATTTATATGTTCACCCTTATTAGATGGTGGCAACTCTCCAATTTAGGATTGTGTCTCTGGTGGATGAGACTTGGGATTCCAATTCTTTACAGATTTTAGCCTTGCTATTGATTGATTAGGGTAATGTAAATAGATCTACTTAATAAAAAATTTCACTGACTGACTGACATCTGAATCCTTTGAGTCTGATAGGGTCAATCAATTTGGGTGAGTGGGTGAGAATTGGCAAATCTTATTGAATCTGAAATTTTGAGCCTGATGGGTTTAATCTATTTGGGCGAGGGGTGAAAATTGACAAATATTATCTCATAATTCACCAAATTGCTCACCTGAAGCTAATTGAGTCTAATAAGTTTAATCTATTTGGGTGAGTGGGTGAGAATTAGCAAATAAGATTGAATCTGAAACTATCATGTCTGATAGGTTCAATCTATTTTGGCAAGTGGGTGAGAATTGGCAAATATTATTGAATAATTCACATAATTTCTCACCTGAAACTAAATAAAAATCAGTGGTAGAGTTTTAAGTAGATTAAGTAGTTAGGATAATCAGCTCACCAGCTACAAGGGCTACAGCGGAGCTGTTAGCTGAGTGGCTCGAGAGTAGTGTTGGCACAGCCTATAGGCTACAAAATGAGCTTATAATCTGATAAACTTTAAATACTGTAGCGAAGCATGGGTATCTGGATTTTAAGTTTATATATTTTAAAAACCTGACTAATTTGGTTCACCTAATTAATAATATTTTTGGCAAGTTAAGTAGAAATTTTTTGTAGTTTTGAAGATATGTCACATACTCAATGATTTTAATTATATAGATGTCTTAAGAGCAGTTTGGTGTTATTTGATTGATTTGATAGGTTTATTCTGTTTGGCTAAGTGGTTGATGGCTTTAATATAAATCAATAGGACTTAGTTTAGTATTGAGGGGTAATTATTTATTGGTTGATTTGATAAGTACATTTAGATTTACCTGAGTTGTTGGTTGTTTTTGGTTGATTCTATTGAGCAATTAGATTTGGCTGAGTGGTTTTGTTTATCTATAATATAAATCTAAACTAATAAATTGAAAATCTGAGCTTTTCTTTCTCATAACAATCACTTTAGTTACTATGATTCGATTCAAACAGCAAATTTGGATAATCACACACATGAAAGATGGGTGACTTTAATAACAAAAATAATACAACATGGGCGAGCGTTGCGGCAAGTGGTGCGCTTAATGGTGCAACTAAGGGCAAGAAACGCCCTTGAGGGGACCAGGAACTCAATCTGAAAAGAAATTGCAAACTCAGACACCATCTGGGTTTATGGTATTTACTGTAAAGCACGCGCAATATATGTACATTCAATTCAACCAACCTTTGTCAAAGGTGGAACATGGGATCAGACTCTTCCTTGGGGATGAGTCACCAACCCTGTGGGAGAAAACATGTGAGGCACAGCCCTCACTTTTCCCTCACGCGGTGTACATAGCCACCAACAACATGGGCCGCGGCTGGATCAATATTGGTTTTGAAACAGCCAATGAAGCTGATGCTGCAGCAAAAATCTGTGTGGAAATTGCCCTCCCTGAGGGCAAAAAAATTGTGCGCACCGCGCACACCAGATGGAACAAAGCAAAAACTTTGTTCATCTCCTTTGACTCGTTCCCCACCAACCTTCCTCATAAGGTAATCGAGGAGGAGCTCCACAAAGGTCTTGTGGCCTACAGAAAAATCCAACAACTTGAATTACAGCAATTTCGCTTAATGCCCGACCTGTGCATGGGCAAAGCTATCACTGTAATCAACCCCTTCCCAGAAGTGGAAGAGGATTTATCCAGAATTCCCCGCGCAGCAGAATTTCACTTTGCAGATGAGGGCCAGTCAGCTGCATTCCAAGTTACACCAGAACGCACACCACCCATTTGCAACCACTGTGGCTCACTGGGCCACAAGGAACATGCATTCCCTGTAAAAGAGGGCTTAATGGAAAATGATTTTTGTGAAGAAGCTATGGATGAAGATAATGAAAACTTCACCAAAATGACTGATGGCCACCACCCATTCTGCTGGGGTGAAGATGGACTATACTCCATCGTGGACCCAGTTACAAGTAAACAGCGTAAAGCAGCACAAAAAGCCCACAAGAGAGCAGCGGCTGAAGCGGTGGCACACGCGGAATCCGCCATTAACCACGGACAAATTCAGGAGGATATTACAGATATTCACCAAACCAACCAATCAGAACAATATGCCCAGGTCGAAAATTTTCACAGTAACCAGACTGAGCCACAAAGCGTCATCAGTCATGCACATACTGAGGAACAATGCAACCGCAATTTGGGTGAAAATGCAGTGCACAATGCAACAAAGTTGAACCTCAAAAATATAAAATCCAATCAACAACCCGCATCAAATCAACATGAGACCTGTGCAGGAAAAGTTGATGCAAATGCAAAAAACCGCAATTCCCTTGAACCATTGGGTCAGATCAAGGGAACCAACAATGGCAGTGAAAGAGTTAGAGTACAGACGCGGAGCATGGCCAAAATGAGCCGTGGTGGGATAAGACCAGAGGGTCCTCCCAACTGCTCCTGAGGCGCCGCGGGCACCTCAGTGTCAATAGGGACATTAAACATCG
The DNA here is from genome assembly GCA_022478985.1 of Massospora cicadina. Lineage (NCBI taxonomy): Eukaryota > Fungi > Entomophthoromycota > Entomophthoromycetes > Entomophthorales > Entomophthoraceae > Massospora > Massospora cicadina. Next base: position 43,537 of record JAKSZP010008191.1, on the reverse strand, counting down.
CGGGAGCCAGGGCTCATACGTCCCAAGCCAAAAAGCTGGCATACCTGTGAAAACCTCTTGTAGACATCTTGGCCATCCAAGAAACCCACTGCCTACAAGGGGAAGAAGAATCCTGGTCAACCAGGGTCGCACCATCACAATCAGTATGGACATTTCACTGTGGGGTGATAGTCCAAAACAACAAAAAATTTAAAATTACAAATTCATCATCACACTTGCACGGTCAAGTCCTGGTAGCAACAATCACATGCCAAGATGAAATAATTTTGTTAGCATGTATCTATGCACCGTGCACTGCAACTGAGAGAATTTTTTCTTAAAAATTTCTACCCTCACCCTCCCACCAGATATCATCATTTTAGGCGATTTCAACTGCTGGGATAACCCCAATACAGATCAATGGCCTAATCCCAGGGGATACCCACCTGGACACATCGAATATCACACAATGAAGGCATCTCTTGGCTTACAGGATGCTCTTCCTCCCAATTCACCAATCCTTCCCATATGACAAGACCCAACATACATGAGGGACTGCTCATATCAATGAGTCATATTGACCACATCCTCATCCCACAATCCCACCACTCAAGAGTCTCCAAATTTACAGGAAAAAAAGATCAATTTTTCTGATCACCGATTAGTTATGGTACAGTTAGCGCCAACCCAATCCCACACACAGGTGTCGCCTTGGAAAAAGCTTCACCCAGAAAATATAAGATTGCCTGAGATATCTGACTGGGTTGAAAACAAGGCTACAAACTCAGAATTCACAGCCCCATTCACTTTGGATCCCATTGGAACATGGGAAAATTTCAAAAAAGATTTAATCAACAAAACCTGACATATTGCATCATGCAAGTACACTGCGGACACAGCCACAATCAAGCGTACCTTGGCAGAACTAGGCCACCTGGAAATAAATACTCCGAGATCTGGCTATAGCCCTAATTGGGGACGCAAATGGGCAGAAATTTCAGCCTGACTTAACTTTTTCATCTTTGAACACCAACACAGAATCAAAGTATTGAACAAAGGTAAGTTCATAAAGGAAGGCGAAACCTGTTTGACATACTTTTCTACCAATTCAACTCCTGTGGAAACCAGCCCACATGCACACAGGTCTGCAAGACCAACGGCACTGTGACTGACCCTGAGGAGGTCAAGGCGGAAGTACACTGCTATTACACCAAATTATATCGCGATATGCCAACAGATCCACAAAAAATAAAAAATTTTATTCAAACTGCCAAGATATAAAGTACACCACCAAATTACAATATACTATCCCTTATCACACGGGAGGAGCTTTGGGAAACAATTTGTGGTGCACCACATAGGAAATGCCCAGGGCCTGATGGGATACCCTACTTTTTTTACAAAAAATATTTTCAACAAATCGCCCCCCTCCTATTGGCGTCAATGAACCAGAGTTTGTTGAAAACACGCCTATTACCAGGAGGCCATGAATCCTACGTTATAACCTTTTATAAAATGGGTGACAAGTTGGACCTGGCCAACTGGCGCCCAATTAAGCTCTCCAACACTGACACAAAAATTCTAACAAAAATTCTAGCAGCTAGATTAGGCGCAATTGCATCTGACGCCCTATCATCCAACCAGTTTGAGTTTGTACCAGGGCGTTCAATCTGGAACAACATACACCCTGTTGCAAAAATCTGCCAATCCAAAGCAACTGGTGCCCTGGTCTTCTTGGATCAGGAAAAGGCGTATGACCGTGTTAGCTGGCCATACCTAAAAGAATGTCTACATGCCTTCAAACTACCACCAAGATTCATAAAATGGGCGATGCTCCTAACAGAATCTGCAACCATGGCTGTATGCGGCCCTGGATTCCTAACAAACAAGATTAAACCACACAGAGGGCTCAAACAAGGGAATTCCCTCTGCCCACTGCTATACAATTTCAGCTTTGACCCGCTCCTCTGAGTAACTGACTCACGTCTCATGGGGATAACCACACAAGGACAACCAACAGTCAAGATACTGACCTTTGCAGATGACTGCGTAGCAGGTATAGCAAACAATGAAGATGCCCAACAGCTGGAACACACTCTAGAGGAATAAACCAAGGTGAGCAATGCATCGCTCAACAAAAGGAAGACAGAAATCATCCTCTTAGGCAAATACACAAACAATTGGGCCACAACATCAGAACCTCACACCAACACTCAAAGAAAAAACCCAATTATATTACCCTTTGCAACACCTCCCACCACCACTCCTGTCCGACACCTTGGAATCTGGCTAGAATCAGGGGGATATGCTAATGAGACAATGGAAAGTAACCTGTTACAGCGGGTATCAAACGCGTCGCCTCCCTCAAGGGAAAAACCCCAGGACTAACAGGACGACTTACAGTTGCTAACTCGCTCATCCTCCCAATATTGTGGTACCAGGCCATGCAATAGCCTTCTCACCTATCTTTATAACCTCAATTCGCGCGCTTATCCAGGGCTGGCTGTGGCCTGGCTCTCACCCTCCTATACGGATGGAAACACTATTTAGCCCACGCTCAAGCGGAGGCATGGGACTAATAGATTTTGAGAGCCATGCCAATCACATCCTAGGTACCTGGATAAAGGAAATCCTTGCTCCAGACCTCCCGCAACAACATTGGTCCAGAGCAGCAAGGACTAACTTTGCACAGGCGCTCAAATTAACCAACCCACATAGTCCACCCAGACTACTTTCATACCTTGCCAAGCACCCTACTGCAACGGGTCCACATGGAACCTCCCCTCATTTCAAACATATCTTCCAAACCATCCGCCATATGGGATGGACCATAGAGAACATGGGTACTATACAGGGAAGGGGATGACCCAACCCCAATTCAAATTAAGAAACCCAGAAAACCACCCCCAGAGGGATATGCTCGCAACAACCCCAAGCATAGCTAGGATAGAATACCTAGATATGCTGGACATTCCCTATGATTTAAATACACAGAAAGAAATGTGGAAAATGACACACCACCCACTCCTACAACCAAGGATAAGAGCAAACGCCTGGCGCTGTTTGAGAAGGACCTATAGGATGGCGGACCGCTCCAACTCCCTCCACAAAACATGTGAAGTATGTGGAGGGAGGAGATCCCTACATCACCGCCTAGAAACATGCCCCCCAACCAAAGCTATATGGCAGGAAGTCGCACGCCTGCTCAAGATTCAAAACGAACAGGAATTCTCAATATCAAAGAGTATCTTCATGCTAGATTGAGTCACCAATCCCATCTACCCTCCGCTCCCTAATAATACCCATTGCAATGTGGACAATACACACAATTGCATTAGATGCGTTCAAGGGCATGGTCCCAACCATTCATGAATATTATTAACAGATTCCATGTCCACTTACTAGAGCACTTCCAAGCCTGGCTCTATGGATATATGAGACCAAGACAAAAAGCGCTCATAGAATCATGGTTCCCACTCTGGTTCCTCCACACAGACCCTTTCCTTCACACCTGCTCCATAGCAGGGGAAACCCCCTTGGAGTAGTGCACCAACCCCCATACCCGGAAGTCCCGCTGGCAACAGGGGTAACTTGAGTACCCTGGGGTGCCCAATTTTTATATTTCTTAGTTATTCTCTTAGTTTCACATATATTCGGTAATGTCTGTCCCCTGGTCAGCTTAACTCAGTTAAATAAAAATTTAAAATCTATAAATTTTATAGACACATAGCAAAGCATGGGTAAATCAGCTAGTATATTATAAAATGTAATTGAGGTGGGTCAATCATGGGATAAATATACCACACTGAGATTTTTCAACTAGTATAGGTTTTGGACCTGTGTTGAACAAAACCTGTACTAGAGTAGAAGCAGGAATTACCCTGCCAGGCTAACCACACTTGAACTGACTTTAATATATAAAGTCATTCTGTTTATGTATATATATGTATATGTTTATGTGGAGGACACATTATCTATTGAACTAATGTACTAAAAATTGGCAAACAAGGCACAAATAATCTATAAATTTAGGGCATGGGCACAGGCTATTTTTTAGAATTAGTTATAATAATTTTGATAAAAGTTATGTGTAAGATTAAAAAAAGTATAAGATTCTATTGGCAATCTACTTAATAAAATACTATCACTGATAGATAGACAGAAAGACTGAAGGACTGATATCTGAAATCATTGAGTTTAATAGGTTCAATATATTTTGGCTGAGTGGCTGTAAATTGTCAAATATATCATATAATTTACCAAATTTCTCACTTGAAACTAAAAAATTTTCTAAATTAATACTCAAGGTAAGCTGACCTGAGGAAAATATCAAACTGATTAAAGGTAACCAAAGTAATGGGAAAGAAGGTTAAAACATGGAAAACCTACCCATGGAATATGATAGGCCAGGAACTCAATAGACTGCCTTGCTATTTGCTATCTCAGTCTAGGAATTGGTGCGCAATGCCAACACAGATATAATTGTCTCCTACCCAAAGTTTATCTACCATGATCAAACTCAGGAAAATAAACAAAAACCAGTTAGATTTTTAAATAGATTAACTAAATTTAAGAAAACCAGCTCAACAGCAACAAAGAAACAGCAAAGCTTAGTCCAAGTGGCTCAAGTGCAGTTGTGGCACAGCTCACCATCCACAAGGGCAACAGCAAGGCTGTTAGTCCAAGTGGCTCAAGCACAGTGGTGGCACATAGATCATCAGCCATTTGGGCAACAGTGAGGCTGTTGGTCTGAGCAGCCAAGCATAGTGCTGGCATAGCCTTTAGGCTATATCAGTGCATGCTCATAGGTAAACTTGAGCAAATCCAGGTAACTCTGATAGTCATATATATATTGGCTGAGCGTTCTGGTATTATTTGTTTAATTTAATTTTCATTGGTTTTGATAAGCAGTTAGTTTTTTATAATTGATTTAAAAGTTCAATTAGTTTTGTCTGAGTGGGATTGGTGGATTTAGGTTGATTTGATGGACTTAATGGTTTCAGGTAAGTGATTGATAATTTAGATAATTCAATAGTCCAATTAGGTTTTCTGAGTGGTTGGTATTTTTATATTGATTATATAGAATTTAAATCTTTTAATTTCATTGATGGACATCTACCAAATGTAAATAATAAACGACTAAGATCATCTGGTAACTTCAAACCCACAAATAAATATGTGGTAAACTGGATATCAACGAGAATTAGGAAAGCTTTTCTCTACAAAAAAATATTATTGCGTTTAGGTTATATAGGGTGATTACCATATAAACAAATAAACAAAAAATCACCAAACTTGGCACAAGTAGTTTGTAAAGTTTGGAAATGGTAATAGGCTATTTTTAATAAATTATGATAATTTTATATTAGTTCTACATAAGATCTAAAAATATGTTTCTAATGATAACTATATATTAATTTGGCTGGGAGTTTTGGTATACATTTAATTTGATAGTTTTATAGTCTTTGATATGAAGTCGGCAGCTTTTAGCTTTTTTATAAATTAAATATTGGTTTTTGCTGAGTTGTGTTTGGTCTTTTTGCTTGATTTGTTAGGCTTAATGGTTTTAGGTAAGAGATGATGGTTAGTTAACTCAGCAGGCTTAATTAATTCTGACTAAGTTGTTGGAGGTCAGAATATTTTATAAGCTTAATAGGTTCTGAACTTATCGATAGCCATCTATCAATTCTAAAACTAAAATGATTTAAAAGCTGGTAAATTATAACCCACAATTAATACTAGATACTATGGATATTAAACATGAGACTAAAAAAATTTAATACAATAATATTGTCTGTATCTATGTAAGGTATACTATTTCATTAACAAATGAACCAAAAATCTTTAAACTTGGCACAAAATTTCTATAAGTATTGGGAATAGTGATAGGGTTATTTAACAAAAAGATGATGATAATTCTAATATAGAAATATATAAAATTTAAAAAATAAGATTTTATTGGATATTGTTTATCATTTTGGCTGAGCATCTTGTTTTTTTATTTGATAGGCTCAAAGTTTTGATAAGCGGTTAATAGATTTTGTTGTTTTCAAGTTAACAACTGGTTTTGGCTGAGCGATTGGTGGTTTTTGGCTAAACGATGGGCTCAATGATTTTAGATAAATGATTGATGGTTTAGTTAATTTTATTTCTCAATTGGATTTGAGTTAGTGGCTGATAGTGTTTTATTAATTTTATAATTCAATTGGCTTTGGCTAAGTGGTTGGTAATTTTGCTAATATAATAGTTTGAGTGATTTTAGCCATGAGGTTAGTGGTTGGATAATTCAATATATCTATTGGTTTATGGTTTATTGATGGCCATCTACCAATATATTAACTAAATCAATTAATTACAATCATCTGGTAAATTATAAACCCAAGCAAAGCTGGGTTACTTAGCTAGTTACTTGCTAAAACAATTAAATTATCAATTGGCCAAATGTTAGATACTCACTACTACTGCCTCCCCAAGTTCAATCCTGGTAGATGAACTTAGGGTAGGGGATGATTATGACTATGTTGGTTTTGCACACCAATGCCCCAAAACGAGATAGCGAATAGCAAAGATGGTCCATGGAGTTCCTGGCCTATCATATTCCACACATGGAGGTTTTCTAGGTTTTATCCTCCTTTCCAATTTTCTTCACTTCCCTTCATCAGTGCAGTATCATCCCCCAGGGCAGCCCACCTCAAATAAAATGTAAAACAAAAAATCAACTAGCCAAATGACCACCAACTACTTTTAAAAATCTATATAAACTAATGAATCAAGCAAATATCAAACTGCTTAGTCATAACAATATATTAATTACCATAGAAAACATATATAACTTCCACTTAAAACATAAAAACCTTTTTATTTGACTATAAAAATTAGAAATACAGCTTAAGGTGCATATGGACCCCCTCCCATCCATTTATTTTTAAATCTTAAAAATCTGCATGTCATAGTTTTGGCTGGGCATCACACACAAATACACACAAACACTTGCTTTTTTATTGTAGATAGATGATAAATTGGAATTTTTTCTTTGGGAAAAAAAAGAACCTCCTTCAAAAAAGCACTAAAATATGAAATAATCAAGAAATTACAAATACTCAATAAAACCCTTTTTAAAGTCAGCGCCATACTGTAAGTCCTGGGGAACGTCCTCTGGGCGTCAATTGGGCCATTTTCCTGTTTCCAAGCAAGAAGGCACCAAAGAGGATGGCTGTACCCCTCATTACTCAAGGCGATCTCACTCACATGGTAGACAAGCGCTGGGTAACAGCTCTCCCACTTCAGATCCTGCTTCTGGTACCCACACTCTCCTCAGCAGAACTGATATGAGGAATCAGTGAAATCTGCACTGAGATCATTGAAATGAAATTGATCATAACTAATTCAAGTGGCAATCAGCCTAATGCTTGGATTTCAAATGGTCAAAAAGGTATGAAGACCAATCTATCAGCCAGAATGCCCAGCAGTTGCGATTTGGTTAACACAATGATCAGAAAAATCTCCCCCTCCCAAATTTGTCAGGGATCACCCAAAATGGGCAGGGAACAGCATCGGACACCATCAATGAGGTTTCAAAGCTTCCTGCTGACAAATTGGGCGTTGTGCCTGATGCAATGCCACTGACTGAACAAATGGCCCAGCAACTGAGCATGGGCGGGTTGGACATCCTGAACCTGTTCCCAACCAAGTGGGCCCACCCCTATGTGGGGTGGCCTTGGAGGATTCCAGCTGCTTGTCAGTCTAAACGCCATTGCACCAACCGTTGAAAATGCAGTTGAGCCTCAGCTTGGACATTTAAGGTTGAACCAACAGCAACTTGGCCTGCCACTAAATTTTTCAATGTCAGTTCCCAGTATATTATCTGAGCCCCATTCTCAAACAATTCGCCAGTTAGGTCAAACATGTGGGACCTGATCCTGGCTTGTTTACCCTCCAAATTGACTACAATTTAATCAGTCACATCACATTGAAAAAATTGTTGGGCGATTTTTCTTCCTTAAAGTTTTTCATTAAAAAAACCTTACCCAAAGTTTAGTTTTCATAGTTGAGAATTAAGCCGCCTTTTCTGCTGGCGCTCTCATACCCCTTGGAGTTAACAGCCATGTTCGTCTGGTATTTTATTTATGCCTGTATGAAATTCTGGCTCACTGGCTGATATTGGTGAAACTCCTTTCCAGTTCCATAATTGTTGTATCAGCAGCAGTGCCTCAGGCATTCTGGTTTGCCATTCAGGTGCTCTGGTACCTTGGCTGGCAGGCCAGTCTAATTCTCACTTGCTGTTCGCCTGACACATACTTTACACTGACTTATAATAGCTATTTATAGTATATATACTCAGCGCTGTATATTCTAAGTAGCCTACACTTTACACTTTTCCTAACCCAATATAAGCCCTGATTTGTATTTGTGAGCAAAATTCTATAAGTCAGGCTGGAATACGTCCAACTACAAAAAGGGTTTTATTGAGAATTATTAATTTCTCATTGAGGATTTAACTTTTTAGTGACTTTTTGACAGGAGGTTCTTTATTTCTCAACTTTTTGAAGGCAGTTCTTTTTTAAATATCTCCCCCAGTCCTTTTTTTCCCAAAAAGTGCAATTTTTTTTAAAGTGGCTCTTTTTACCAATTTTATTTTTAAAAATCACTATCTTTATATAGCCCATTGAAACTTCACTATTTCTATATAAAAATAAAAATCATTATATATTATACAAAGTATCTCATAAAAAAATACTGATGATTCATTTTACTAAATCTTAGTTGTTTTTATTGGAAAAACTATGCTAGATTTACTGATAGTCATCTACAATAGTCATTTATGAAACTTATTTTATGTTATTAGTTAAATTATGCAAAATGATAGGCACCTATGATTATTTAATCTAGTCACGCTATGATTTCATACTTGCCTGGATATTAAACATATCTATCCCAGCCATAGGACATATATCATGTCAAAAGGTGCTCTGAAGCTATTGCTTCACCAATGCCAGAATTAAGTTTATCTAGCGATGAACTAGTACCACAATTGAAACCCACCACTTCCAGCCCATTATAGTATACATATTTAAATTAATAGTCAGATACTGGACCAATCCTTACAAAAGTAAAATGAGACCTAAGTTAGAGCATCCCCTTTTTTACAAGGAGATCATCCAAATTGGTCTATAGTTTCAGAGTTATGTGTAATCAAACATAAAAAAATAAATTTGTTTTATGTACAGATCAACTTGTGAACCATTTTCTTTTTAAAGTCATTTAGAAATACCATGAAGGGAACTGCAAAGCCAGCTGTTTGTCAAGGAACTCATGTTTTGATAAGTTATATAGAATAAGACAATCTGATTAAGCTGAGGGATGTCTTAGGATTTTATATAGATTATGCTTTTTCCAAAAAACTAAAAATAATAATTTATCTTATTGTGTGAGTTTGCAAATAAATCAGATAGTTTAATAATAAAAGACTTACAAATGGAAGTTCAGTTTATGTTTTACTGCTTTAATTGGTTAATTGGTTATATATATTTGATGAACAGATTTTCTGAAAGAATCAAGCAACATTTCAATAACTTTTAATGTTACTAAACCTTGTGGGCGCAATCACCACAACTTTTGGAAATTCTAAAGAGAATGTTAAATTTGATATCATAATAAATGCTATAAGTTGATAAATAGATTTTATAGTACTTTCCAACAACTTATGCCAATAATATTTTTTATAGATAGGCATATAATTGCCATTCATCACCTATAAATAGCCTTTTTATATAATTATTAAGGTATCTTGGACTTTTTTTTATCTAAAAGCTTTTTATATATACTAAATTTATAAGTAACAGTTGCCTATATACTTTACCAGATGTTATTATAATCTTTTCAGAACCATTTTTTTATAAATTAGATAGCGCTTCTTATATTCAAACAATGAAGTTTTTATATTTATCAAACCCCACAAACCTGTGCAGCAGCCACTTTGCAGTGAAAAGGATGAAGACATTGATCATAAAGCCATTTAAGATGCAATTGGGAAGATAGCATAATCCAAAGAGAGGCCAATCAAGAATAAGTTGGGTCTATAAATATAAACCTCAGAAAAAGCGAGATGGACATAATATACCAATTACTGCCACCACTCAATAATGGTAGGATATAAAGGAACTGACTGGACAATTTTTTAGAAGAAACTCAGATGAGGTGGCCAAGAAAGGACATCTTGGGTGGATGATCCACACATTATCATTGTGTGGACTGGAAAGGATCCTAACAGGGGAAGTAATCTGGGAGTTGTTTATATTTGGGTGTTTAAACATGATAAAGATAAATTGTTGGGCTGACTTCCATTAGCAATCATCTAGGAATCCATAATTTCCTTCACAAATGCTTCAGCCTGATGGAGAACTTGCATCCTGATAGAGATTTTCATCTCCAAGCTTGCTGTCATGGCTTAATGACATTATTGAGGACACCAATTGTAAGGAGAAAAATGCACGTCAGGAGGCCAAAAAGGTGAAGTTGGCAGGCCTCCCTTACCTTAATCATACCCTGGACCAACGCTGAGTACAGTAAAAATATGCCCAGGTTGGTCCTGATAAAGTGTGTGATGCTAGGCCTGGCGTTACAGACAAGGCGTTAAAATGCACCATCTACTTTCTGAATACCAATGGTTCACTATGGTTACTAGAGGAACAGGGTTTTGAAACCTGTTCCAATTTTAATTAACCAGATAGGGCTGAGTCTGATTACAATCCATAACTAAAGTTCAATCAATTTCAAGTTACAAGACCCAGGCCAATGGTAGCATGCGCCTATTTATGCACTTAGGATTAGCACCACTTCTGCCAATCACTGACTTACCCCTCATTTGTTTAAGTATGTTTTTAAGACCAACTTTCCTAGTTGGTTGACTTCCTAATAAAAATCCCTTGTTAGCTTTACGTTTTTTGAATATGGTTCCTTGGGTGAACCTGTGCATAGACCTCTTCATGGAGGTCACTACCAGCGTTGGTCAGTTTATTTTAACTAAATTATCACCCATATCTTGTGCACCTCTGGGCCGCCCTGGTCCCCACCAGATCAAAGCACCCAAGCACTCCACAGATCTCCACTTGGATATGGACTCCCCTTTGGGGTCCAAACAAATTTGGTTATTTATTGGCTATCTATTACTATATACTGCGCTGTTCACCCTTGCCCTGGGTCCCTTTTTCCCAGCATCCTCCGTGGTGCCCTGTTTACCATCTTACTAATGACTAGTTCTCTGTTGGTGTGGCTGTGCATCCCGCATTACCTCTTTGGGAACAGGAGGATTAAAGACAATCTCCTTACACCAGTCAATTAACCTCTTTTTTATGTTCACTAGAATTATCCATGTGGGACTTTTGTTGTGTGCAAATTGGGTGTGCCTGCTGTTTGTCATAGCCTCAATGGAGCTCACCACTGTTTTCTCATTTGGCCAATAATTGGTGCATACCAGCATTATCCTTAGTACTCTAACTGGGAAGTGCCCACCCGATCTTAAACCTGATGGATTTGGACGCTTTGCAATCCAGGTGTTGTAATTGAACTTTTCCCCTAAATTAGCAAAAACTAATTAAAATGATTCTCAGCACCACATTCAGATGGTGCAGAAAGTATCATCAATGAAGGGCTTGGTGGTGATGGCCTTGGATAACAATGCATAACCTGCCTCCAAAATGGTTATGGGGTTGTTCACATTCCAAAACGCGTTTTATAACGCTAATTCCTTATATAAAAATGAGCTAAATAGTATCTCTTGTGACTCTAGTTTGAACCAATTTCAGTATACCAGATCACCCCATAGAACCCGCGCTTGACTCCTACCATGATCTGAAGAACACAAGCGGTGGAAAAGAAATTACTTTTACAATATAAACGTTTATGCATTTGCTGAAGACATGGTAGGATATGTGGCCTCACTAGTATTAGTGGCCAATTATTACTCTCCATTCTATGATGCAAAAACCTATCTAGGGGGCATGCTTATGTCTGTTGAAGAATTTTTTGAAGTATTGGCGTTGTCTGCTTTGAATAAAGTCCATTCTGGATATCTTTTGTTGAATGCTACCATTTCATCCCCATTAGGGAAAATCAGCACAACGATTTTTGTGGATACCAGAGCCTTTGAGAATTTTATAGACCAAGACCTAGCCAACTATTTTGAGTTGAGTTACTTGCTTGGTGGTACGGTTAGATGAGGAGCGTCCTAAGGTATTCCAACGCTGAAGGTTCTAGGGTTAGTGGATTATCAAGTTGTCAAGTATTATTAAGTGGGCCGTTTTCAAGAAATAAAAAACCTTCTGTGCCACTTATATTAAAAAGTGGTGGCGAAAGTTTGATGGCAGAATTAACTTAAAAAGACAACGCCTTGTCCTTGACTTTGAGGAATAGTCAAATATTAGTTGTCACCTTGTCTGAGGTCAATTCCTAATTGATCTGCTCCACTGGCGCTATATCCACACTCTCAGTCTTGCTCCATTGCTGAAGCCCTCTCTGAAGGTACCCTTTAACATCCTGTTTGGAGGGGCTGGAATCTTCGTTTGATGTGGATTCAGCTAATGTACTACCAGATCATTCAGAGTTTGATTGTGAGTTAAAGCTCACCATTGAATTGGTGCATATATCTTCCCCTATTTAGCCTTTGACTGTAAAGGAAGAATCGGAATTAGATATTGTGGTTAATGAGCAGTTAGCCAAAGGCTCATTATTTCAGAGTAACTTACTGATATGCTCCCCAGTTCTCTTTGTGGAGAAAGCCAATGGTACTTTATGCCCATGAGTAGAATATGGGAATCTAAACAATGTCACTGTACCAGATTTTTATCCCATCCCATTGGACTCTCAGATTGCTTGCTATGTGGAGAAGGCCCAAGTCTTCTCCAAACTGGATTGCTTAAATGCGTTAATCATGTCTGGATGAAGAAGGGACAGGAGTGGGTCACCAAATTCCTAACCCAAAAAAGGAATTTTCTAGTTTCTAGGTTATTCCCTTTGGACTAAAAATGAACCTGCTATCTTTCAACTTCATATAGATGTGGCCATGGGTGAATTGCTTGGTGTGTGCGTGATGGCCTACATGGATGATAATATAATGTTTTACCCTGACCAAGAGTCAAATGCAGTACACCTTTGGCAAGTGATGGAGAGGTTAAGGCAGCCAACCTAACGCTGAAGATCAATAAGTTTGAAAGCTTCAAATCTCATATCACCAACCTGAACAACGTCATGTTTGATCAAGGCCACATGATAACTCCAGATAAGGAAAAGGCGATTTGTGAGTGGCCCACCCCAACTTTGGTCAAGGAATTGAGGAATTTTTTGAGAACATAAAAATTCTCTAAGAAATTTATGCCAGATCTTTCTGAGGTAGCGGCGCCCATGTATAAGGCGAGTGGAGGTAAAGTTATTTAGTTTTCTGCATTTTTGAAGGATGCCTTCCAAGAAGTAAAGTACACCCTGTTGTTCACGTCCAAAATCTTCACTATTTAAATTCAGAAAAAAAGTTCATTATGTCTACTGATGCCTCCAACTTCGCCATAGCACCTGCCTTATTACAAGTAGGCAAGGATGAAATAGAGCATCCAGTGGGATAATTTTTCAGAAAAAGGTCTCTACCAGAGTTAAACTACGCCGTTTATGACAAAGAGTTATTGGAAGAAGTTGTGGCGCTTACCTGTTATTGTCATCACTTACATGGCTCATCCTAACCATTCTGCGCTTGTACAGATCACTGTGCCTTGTTGTACTACTGCGCATCTTACGTCTTGACCCCACAGCAAACCCGCTGGCATAAGACCTTGGCCCAATTTGAGTTTTCTTCTGAGTTTACAAAGGGAAAGGAGAATGGTTTGGTGGATGCTTTGAGCTAAAACCATGAACTGGCTTCCAATCCTAAAAAATGTAGAGATGTATAAACCCACTTGATGATTCCACCGGGTAGATTGCATCACAACTTCCCTCTTCCTTGGCTCATGGGCCAGCGGTTGCTTCTCTGGAGAATGAAGAGGAATATGGTATTTAAGAAAAGTAGTCCTTTCAAAGCTGTTGTCAGCCAAGTATTCTATGGTCCTCACCAAGAGCAAGTTAAATCAGGAGGATATTAACAGGGGTTAACAAGTGAATAAGGAGATGGTGTGGTTTCAGGGGCGCCTATGGATTCCCACAGGACCACTTCGCCTGGAAATCATCTGGGACCATCATGACAGAATTACCGTTGCCCATCATGGAAAGGTGAAGGCTCTAGAGCTAATCTGGCGCACTTACAATTAGAAGGAATTAGCCGCACAGGTTGCTAGGTATTGTAAGAAGTGCCTGATCTGCAATAAAATGAAGCTGAGTTGCCGGCCCCTTATGGTATTGTTGGTACCATTTTAAATGGCCAAAGGGCCTTGGACTTCCATATCATTGTATTTTATTATGAATTTACCTGCATCTGATAGTTATAACACCATCATGGTAGTGGTGGATCATTTTACAAAGCTCACCCACTTTATACCCTGCAGAACCGCAGTAACCATACCAGAGATGGCTAGGCTCTTTGTATCTCACGTGTTTACTTTTAATGGGGCCCCCAAGAGATAATTGGCGATTGGGGCCCAGTTTAATTCAGTCTTTTGGGAAGAGCTTTGTAAGACTCTTCAAATTTGTCCAACATTCAACTGCTTATCACCTTCAATTGGATGGGCAGACTGAACTAGTTAATCAGTGCTTGGAACAGTTCCTGCGGGGTTACACTGTCGTGGACCATTCAGATTGGGTTTCTCACCTCCCCATGGCCAATTTAGCTACAACAACGCCCAACATGCATCAATCAGATGCTCCCCCATCTTCCTCAACTATGGCTTCATTTCCGCCTTCAACATGGAGCCCAGTTGTGGATCTAAGGTTGAAGCGGTGGTGGACATTGCAAAAATGATCAAGAAAGTACATAGGGAATGAGCACAAATTTGGATGTTGCTATGTAATCTTATAAGGATCATGCAGATGGGAAGAGATAGGTAGGTCCTGCATACAAAGAAGGGGATCTCGTGATGCTTGATGCTAGAAACATCCCTATCAAGAAGCTATGCAAAAATCTGGGACCAAAGAGGATTGGGGCCTTAACGCGTTATTAAAAATGTGGGTCATGCCTTGTACCAACTGTTCTTCCTTCATTGTTCTGGATCTTTAATGTCTTCCATGGTAGTAAGCTGACGTTGTTTAAGGGCCCTGTCACAAGTCTATATGACTGGATGACAAGCAACCACTATGACTGTTAACTTTTTGGCAGATATGGGTTATTTCCGCTGAATGAGTTGCGCAGGGTTTAGCCCACTGAGCAACGGCTAAATGATATGAAGATCGTTGGACCCTCAATTTAAACGTAATAAAGTTATATATAAAATATGAGGCAATCGCCCCAGCTTCGCTCCCATTTACTTTTAATATGATCAAACTGGCAGACCTTCTCTGCTTACACTCTCTACTTCTTCCTACTCACTTCCTCTTTCTTCTACTAAAACAACCTCCCCCTTTCTCTTAGTCACTCAACCTTTAACCCTCAGTCTTCCTCAATGGGTTTGACACATTTTGCTTAGTAAGTCTCAATTTGCTATCAATGTAGAATTCGTTTGACCTTCAAGGCTTCAACAAAATTTACTCAATTACTGAACCTTAATTGATTCAATTGATTCACCTCGCTTTGCTCTAATTTACTACTCACCCTCAGAGCTCACTTCACATCTAGTTAACGATTCAACAGAACACTAGCTTATCACCTATTCATATTGAAATATTAACATTACCCCCCTTGACTGGACAATAAGCGCCTATTGCTTGTAGTACTGAAGGAACTTTGTGTGTACTTGGTTGATTATCCAACCACCCGTGGGTGCCTTAATGGTGCATGCTTCAGCCCCAGTCTTCTTGATGATCTCAAATGGTCTGCTCCATATGCTGGCGAGCTTGTTCCTTCTTCCAAACTCATGTTGGTTGTGAAACAGGACTAATTTCCCTACCCCAAACTGTGGAAGACTGCTGCGTCTACATTGATCAGCTGCATGATCCTGAATCTTCTTGGCAAGACTAGCGGAATATGCTTCAGTTTGGAGTTTAATCAACGCATTTGTTAAGGTTGACAAATAGTGGTGGGGTTTGACTCTGCCGGTATTCTCCACACAGGAGTAAAGTAATGCAGGCAGTGCTGGATGTCGTCCATAGAGCAATTGAAATGGACTCTTACCAGTTGCTGAGTGGTAGCTGATATTGTACGCAAAGACAGCGGTGGATAAAAGGGTGCTCCAGTCTGATGGCCACTCATTTATGAGCTTGCGTAGAATATTTACCAAGGTCCCATTGACCTGTTCCACCATACCGTTAGATTCAGGGTGGTAGGGGTAGTCAAAACCCCACGGATTGCCATGATCTCATTCAACTTGGCCAATATATAAGATGTGAAATTGGTTCTGTTGTCCATTAGGATAGATTGCGGACAACCATGGCGCTGTATAACACACTCCAGGATGAACTTGGTGGTAGTGAAAGCCCCCAGATCCTTGATAGCCCTTGCTTCCACCCATCTTGTCAAATGGTTGATGGCAACTATTATATATTTGGAGCAGTTTGCGCCAGTTGGCAGAGGCCCCACCACGTTTAATGAAACTGTATGCAATGTGAACTGAGGCTTAACTAACTGATAGGTGGTTTTTTGGTGGAATGGTTTCTCCACTTGGCACTGATGGCAACAACCAACCATCTTAAGCACATTGTAGCGCATACTCTCCCAATAGTAACAGGGTCGCAAGAACTCCAGCATCTTCTTCAACCCTCCATGACCTACCGCCCTATGGGCATCCATAATGATCGCAGGCCTGGCAGAGGGATTTGGGAAACTCAGCGTTAATTCCCCATCCGCTTATATAATTTCCCATTGCGCAAGAATGTATCATGTATAAGCCCATCTAACACTTTGATCACGAACAGCGGCTCATCATGATATTTGCCCACAATCATTTTTTCATACATTATGTCTTCCACATCTGCTGTAATGACGACCGTGGGTAATTGAGAAAGATAGTCAGCATTCTGATGCTTTACCCCTGGCTGATGCATGATCTCAAAATCATACGCTTGGAGATTCAAAGCCCATCATGCAAGCCGCCCTTCAGGTTTCCGCAGATTCTGTAGCCAGCGCAAGGAGGCATGATCCATTACCACTTTGAATTTCACCCCGTGGAGGTAGACCCATAATTGTTTATATGCATAGACTACCAATAAAACTCCTGCTTGGTCATGGTATAATTCCGTTCAGGGCCAGTTAAACTGCAGCTGCAATATGCAATGGGGTGCTCCACACCATCATCGTCTTTTTGGGATAACACAGCCCCTACAGCAGAAAATGAAGCGTCTGTTTGCACAATAAACTTTTTTTGAAATTGGGGTATTGTAAAACAGGCGCGCTAGCCAACGCAGTTCATAATACATCAAAAGTGGTTTGACATCAATCCGTCCAGTTGAAGGCAGCGTTTTTCTGAAGTAGCTCAAAGAGTGGAGCCCCAATACAGCTGAAGTTGAGAATGAACTGCTGGTAGTAACCAACCATCCCAAGAACACCTGGATATCCCACTTATTACTTGGCCAAGTCATCTTGTGGATGTAACGGATGGGGCTCCCAAGGCCCAGCCCGCCACCAGCCCTGAACATCCACCCCCATATATGGCTGTAACAACTCCAGATGGTTCTGTCCTAATGGAAAGCATTGCCGGGCACTAGGCCAAGGTGCGGTGCACTGGCCTCTGTTGCCTTAGGCCTCTGGGCTGAAGTGCATCTCCTATGGCCTCTGTCGCCTTGGGGACACCAGGCTGAGGTGCGGCCAACCAGCCTCTGTCACCTTGGGCCACTCTGGCTCCTCCCCTCTCACCAGGGCAAGGCCACTCTCAATAGGATTTTGGCGCATCCACCCCTTTCCCCTTCTCCTTATCACTCTGCCATCCACGCCCCCAACCTTGCTTAAATAAAATAATAAATTAAATTGAATAAACAAGTCTAGAGAACGCAGCCTTTATTAGGAAGAGAACCTGGAGTCAGAATAGAATTCCAAAGTGAGGTCCAACAGGGCTGACCTTGCTTTGAAATACTTCCTAAAAAGGCTAAATGAATTGTAGGTAATGAAGGGCGCACAAGCCTCTGGAATTGATGGCATCCAGGCAACTCAATGGAGAATTGGAGGGGAACCTCATAATGAACAACCAATCAAATAAATAATTTATTTAATTTTATTCCATTATTGACCTGAATAGTAAAATCCTACTCAGAATAATGGAATTACAACCATCAATGCACACAAATCTTATAATCCTCACCTTATGAGATTCATGTAACAATTGTAAATTGTTACATTACCCCCTGTAAAAACCTGGCAGATCCCCACCCAAACTGGCAAGGCAGGCAAGCAGCGACCAATGACTTTTTGATGGAGGACCTTTTTACATGAGCAGCTTGGGGAAATTGACTGGAAGTCCAGAGCCCCTGGATCAAATCAATGGGTTCTCTGGAGGTCTCCTGGCGGGCACAAGAGTCCATCAACCACAGCAGTCTGGCCCACCCCCTAAGCTCCCCATCCCTTCGTTGGAAGGCCCCACAAACCAATGAAAGGGACTAATAGCCCACAGCGATGCTTGGGACATCGACTGCAGCCATCTTGTGGGCTGGCTGGTATCCACAACCCGCTGAGGTAAGTTTGACTTGAAAATTATGTAACAGATGGGGCTCCCAAGGCCCGGCCCACCACTGGCCCTAAACATCCACCCCCATATATGGCTGTACCAACTCTGGATGGTCCTGTCCTAATGGACGGCCTTGCTGGGCACACTGGGCTGAGGTGCATCTCCTATGGCCTCTGTCACCTCGGGGTCACTGGGCTGAGGTGCAGCCAACCGGCCTCTGTCGCCTCAGGCCACTCTGGCTCCTCCCCTCTCACCAGGGCAAGGCCACTCTCAATAGGATCCTGGCGCATCCACCCCCTTTCCCCTTCTCCTTATCACTCTGCCATCCACGCCCCCAACCTTGCTTAAATAAAATAATAAATTAAATTGAATAAACAAGTCTAGAGAACGCAGCCTTTATTAGGAAGAAAACCTGGAATCAGAATAGAATTCCAAAATGAGGTCCAACAGGGCTGACCTCACTTTGAAATACTTCCTAAAAAGGTAAATGAATTGTAGGTAATGAAGGGCGCACAAGCCTCTGGAATTGATGGCATTTAGGAAACTCAATGGAGAATTGGAGGGGAACCTCAGAACGAACAACCAATCAAATAAATAATTTATTTAATTTTATTCTGTTATTGACCTGAATAGGAAAGTCCTACTCGGAATAATGGAATTGTAACCATTAATGCACATGAATCTCATAATCCCTACCTTATGAGATTCATGTAACAATCATTGATTCTTACAGTGGATGGCTTCCACCTTGACTGGCTGAGGACTAAGCCCTTTGGAGTCTACCACAAAGCCAAGGTATTCCAATGGTTTCTTAAAAAAGTGGCACTTTTGGGGCTTAAATTTGATACTAGATTTAGCTAGGTGACGGACTACTTGCTCCAGGTGTCCAAGATGCTCCATGAATGTCCGTGAAAATATATTGATATCATCAAGGTAGACAAGAACGCAAGACAGCTTTAGGTCACCCAAAATAGTGTTCATAGCCCGCTGGAATGTAGCTGGGGCATTGCAAAAACGCTGTAACATACGTGTAGGCTGAAACAATTCCTTTGAGGTAATTATAGCGCACTTTTCTTGTTCCACCACTGACAACTCGATCTGCCAGTACCCTGATATCAAGTCCATGGCAGAGAAATACTTGGCCCCACCTAACCAATCTAAAGATTCGTCAATTTGTTAAAATTGGTTACAAATCTTTTTTCATAATGCTATTAAGCTTCTGATAACTAATTACTACCCAATTGGAGCCATCTTTCTTTTTGACAATGAGCACAATAGATGCCCAGGGACTCTTTGATGGCTCCAACGTTCCCTGTTCCACCAATGTATCTATTTCTGCAGATACAACTTCTTCTGCTGCCTTCAAGTGTTGGATAGGTCATGACCTGATAGGGGGTGGTCTCCAGTGTCCACCTGATGCACAACCCCGCAAGTGCAACCCAAGTCATGGTCATTATTTGAAAAAATGCTGTGATATTTTGAACAGATCCATCACCCTATCCTTCTGATCCTCCGATAGCCCAGTTAGTGCCTCCCGCAGAATCATTGTCATTACTCTGAAGATGGTTTTTTAGGCAAGCCAGGACTTCCCGGGAACCAAAGTCATGTACCTGGTGTACCTCATCAATAGGGACCAGGTGCAGGTAAGCCACCACCTGGTGCCGCTGAACCTTCATCACCTCCTTTTGCAGATTCGCAACCAACACCTTCACTTCCACCTGCCCTGGTAACAGTAGCCCAGAAGCCACATGAGGTTCAAGCTGCGATTGTTGATAAGGCCCCATAACCTCTCTGTACAGACCTCCCAATATATCAATTTCAAGCTCTGTCCCAATTATGACCTGATGCCCAGAAGGGATAGTCCAAGCATTTGCAGCTTGTAGCGGAATCCCTTTGTACTCATAAATCTGGTTTGGAAGCGTTCAGGTTTTCTTTTTTTAGTACTAGATGGTCCCAAGCGTTCAGGTTTTCCACTTCATCCATTGATATCTTACAGGAATCACACCATTGCTATAGGCAAGATTAATTTGACCAGAGCGGATTGGGTCATCTGGAACTCCGCTGGAAGTAAATTAGATAGGGATCTGTTGTCCCAGGATACTGATGATTTCATACGCCATATTAACCACAGCCCCAAAGTGCCGCATAAATGTAGTCCCAATCAACATGTCATAGTGGTAATTAGGCAACACCACAGCTGGAGCGGATGCACTGGCTGACCTGAACCTCAAAGGCATTGAGCTATATGAGCCTTCTGACACAGTACTCTGTGCCCCCAAAGTTCCATACACTATTCAGTGCTTCACATCTGGCTTCAGAGGAAACTTAACCACAAGCTTGGTAAATATTATATTGACAGGTGCGCCTGTATCAATGATCACCCAAATTTTGGTATTCTGTACAAATTTGTCACGGTAGGTGCATTCCAAATAAGAAGAACCCATGGTCTTTAATACATAAAATTCAAGGGTGTTTGATTATCCAGAAAAGTGTGAATACCAGCCCCAACATGAGGATACTCTTGGGCAATCTTTTCTACAGGAATCGCCACCTCCACCCCTCTAAAACTGCGACATATGTGGAGGGTTCCCCACCAATCGTACCATTCCACTCAAGAATTTTCCAGGCATATAGCTTATACATGTCTTGGTGGAACCCCATGTCTGCATTATTGGGGTCTCTACCTCAGCTTGAGTATAAGAGGTGGTAAGGGATCTGTTGGTATAGTAAATCCTCAGAGTGTGCCCCAGAGTTGACGCAAAGTGATTCATGATGAACATCAGGGACAATTACATTTGAATCAGCGAAAGTAGAGCGTCCCATCTCTACTCCACTCGCCCTTTTTCCTGTTCATATGGGACAACGGATACTGCATGGACCCTTGGCTTGGCATGACAACTAACCACATAATGACCTGTTTGTCTGCATGAGAAACAAGCGTTTGGGACCGGCACTCATCTCTGAATCACCCCAGAAGGTCTAAGTCTACTATTGCACCATGGTTTATTATGGGCCCAAGGATAAGCGGTTTGATTACAATAGGGACGTAAAGGACCCGCCCATGAGTTGAGTGGCCGAGGAGTGACCCACCAATATGGGTGCAATTGGTGGGATCCTTCATTTAGCGGAATATCAGTGGCAAATACAGAATCCTTCCGCTCCACATTGGGAGCACTAATGGTGGCGGATAACTGGCATAAATAACGGATGATTTTAAGTAACTCTGCATCCTCCTGAAGAGTATATGCCATAGCATTATGCAATTTGCGGTAGGGCTTGATAGCCGCCGTCATCACTATGCCCACCTCCTCATTAGAAAAGACATTCGCACCCAACAACACATGAGCCTCATTAGTGACTCTCTCCGCAAACTGTATTAAAGACTCATTTTTTTGAAATGATATTGTTAAAAAGTCTGCTTTACGCTGAGCCATTTTTTCTTTTCCCTCAAACAGGCGAATTACAGTCTCCTTCACCTCTTGGTAAGCTACAGTACTGTTTTTAAGATAACATGTAACTTGATCAGCACTTGAAACATCCAATGCAGATAACAACAGTTTGGCTTTTCATTGATCAAAAGCCTCCTCTTTGGCAAACTCAAACCGCTTGAAAAACCCATGTATGTTACCATTTTGGCTAAATGAGGGCAGCCTGTCACTGCAGACTTCTTTTTCTTAACAGCCTTATCTATTTTATACTCTGCACAGTATAGCCGCTCTGTCCTGCTGCTCAAGAGATTGACAAGTTGGTTGGCATGGTCACCTACCAGGAGCAGTTGGCGGAAGGCATGGTTGAGCTGTTCAGTAATATTCTTATTCTCATGAAAAAGAAGTTTTTGCGCTTGAAGTAAGGTATCCAAAGCAAGCTTCAGTTCCCATAGTAATATAATTCAATCACCAGGGGTATTGTCCCATCAAAGCGAGCTGGTTGCGCCATTGGTGTAATTGATGAAGTTGTTGTTAGTTGATCAATGGGCCCCCTGTAGTGAGCACCACTGTTAACTTTTTGGCGTATATGGCTTATTTCCGCTGAATGAGTTGCGCAGGGTTTAGCCCACTGAGCAATGGCTAAATGATATGGAGATCGTTGGACCCTCAATTTAAACGTAATAAAGTTATATATAAAATATGAGGCAATCGCCCCAGCTTCACTCCTATTTATTTTTAATATGATTGAACTGGAAGACCTTCTCTGCTTACACTCTCTACTTCTTCCTACTCACTTCCTCTTTCTTCTACTAAAACAACCTCCCCCTTTCTCTCTCTCGCTCAACCTTTAACCCTCAGTATTCCTCAATGGGTTTGACACATTTTGCTTAGTAAGTCTCAATTTGCTATCAATGTAGAATTCGTTTGACCTTCAAGGCTTCAACAGAATTTACTCAATTACTGAACCTTAATTGATTTGATTAATTCACCTCGCTTTGCTCAAACCTACTACTCACCCTTGGAGCTCGCTTCACCTCTAGTTAACAATTCAACGGAACACTAGCTTATTGCCCAGTCATATTGAAATTTTGACAATGACCAAAAATCATTGGAAGAATTCCGCTGAAGGTTCAATAAATAGAATCCGCCAAGGATGTTTCAGAGCTATAGGTAATTGATAGCCTTAGGATGAGGTGATAATGGGTTATAACAGGTCATATTAGATTGCCTTCAAAATAGGGTGATAAGGCGATGTCAACACTTGACAAAAGATAATTTGGATCGCCTCAAATCAGGGCGATAAAGAATTGAAGAACAAGCTGAAACCAATGAGAATATGTCAGAATGAATAAACTAAGCAAAAGAGTCAGTATCAATGAGGGTCACTGGGATATCAGCTAAATGAGGGGATTGACAGGGGAGGTCTTAGAGAGAAAAAGAAGAGAAGAAGAAAGAGAAAGTGGACTAGAAGAAGAATCACCAAATTATTATATAAAAAATAAAGAAGTGTCTTGGGGAAATTGCTCCCATTTTATTATAAATTAATTGTTTACAAGTGGTCTGAAGAAACTGGCGATTGTCATATCATCTGTTCCAAATGTTCAATGGCCATAACCCTGTGCAAAAAACCCTTCAGCGGATATATATGGAATCACCAAGATTCAACAGTGGTGCTCACTACAGGGGGCCCATTGACCAATAACAATATGATGCAAACTCAGCTGCAAGCTATGTCGCATCCAGGTTGCTTTGGTAAGGAATCTGCATGACATGCTGAGCCCGTTGCATATGAGGAGCTGAGACTTGCATTAGATGCTATGCTCAAAAGGCAAGATGAGTTGCTTCAGAAGGTTTACAGTAATAAGTTGCCTCCATTTGATTGCAAAGGAAATAATCCTGGGTTCTTTTGATGATTTGAGTTTTCAACTGAAAGAAACTTTGGATTGTTGGAGGACAAAACTATTACTCTCCTCCTTGAATGTCAAGAGTGCTGATCAAGTCATTTTTTATCTTTCAGATAGTTCCGTTTCATAATAAGAAGTTAAGAAGATGGTGCTGCGGTTGTTCAGCAGAACTGCAAAAATGTTGCAGTAGAAAGCTGAGTTCTTGACCATTGGGTTTCAGCAAAATGAGACCCTCACCGCATTTTCTGAGTGATTTACGATGGATGCACACATGCTGATTGGGTCAGGGATTTTATCTGAAGTTGATGTGTACATTGCAATGGCCTCAGCGGTAAAGCCATACTCTGAATTTTACAATGTCATGGCCCTGTTGTTAGAAGATGATGTACATCTTCTTAAACTTATTCAGTTTGTACATTAATAGCGGTAACTTTCCCTCCACCCAATACCAAACAGACTGCACTGTCACTGTTGTACAACCCTAATAATGTGGGGGAGTCAACTGGTCAGTGCGGGTTCCATCAGGTTATTCATTGCAGTCCAACAATCATTCCTTAACTATCAATTGACATCTGATCAACTACTACTTTGGCCCTAAATATGCTGATCAGCGGTGGTCATTCTACCAATGGGGGTCTGGTTACGCCAATTCTTTTTAGAAACACCTACCAAGTGGACTAACTTATATTAAGCACAGCTGTAGGCCCTATGGAGTAAATTGCTTTAATTGCGGTCACAATGGGCACATGGGATGATGGTTCCCCAATTGATAGTTCCTCCCGTACAATGGGAACAAGGCTATCATGAAAAATTCAAAGCGGAGTAGAGATAAAACTCTCTACTTACACTATCTTTAAATTTAAACGTCCCACCTGAATCTACTGTGTTAACTGTAGTAGAAGCTTCTCAGTATGATGATACATTCCTTTACCAACAGCCAGTTGGGGGAGTAAATGTGCTGACCCAAGCACAAGTTGAAGAAATGGAAGACAAAGAATCTCTGGAATGACCAAAGCTTTATGCTTGTCAAATGTTCAACCCAAGCCCGTCAGACCAATTAAAACCATTTACAGATGCTTTGTCCCTGAGAGGAGTAGATGTTGCCCTTCCAGTGGATGCTATTGTAACACAATACCCTAAAATTGGTGTGGGTATTATGAGTTTCCTGGGAAAACATGAATCACTGAATGTACACATAGTTAATAGCCGGCATTCATCTTACTCAGAATGCACTTACTGTGACATTGTGGTAGCTAGAACTCGGGTACATGCTATAACTGATACAGGCACTCCTGTTAATATTGTCTCCACTAAATTGGCGGCGAAGTTGTTCTTAAACCTGACATAGACTACCAGATGGTGTGTGGGACCGCTGGAGATGAAACCACAGTCTGAGGGAGCGTATAGCGTGCTTCCCTTGTGGTTTGGATCCATTGTTGTTGTGGCTCCAGCAGTGGTATTACCAAATAGTAACTATGATCTGTTGCTTGAGACTTCCTTTATGTGACACTATGGGCTGTCATTGACATGATGGAAGAGACCCTAGCCAATTTGGGACAGCGAGTCCCAATTTATTTCACCTCTAGTGGAGTGCCAAAGGGCTCAGGGCATTTGGGACAGATCAACCTTGCCTACACCAATGGGGTGATTCCAGTGCACTATCATTGATTAAAAGGGAAAACTCAGGCCCTCTCCCATCAGATATACAAATATCAAGGGCTACCACTTAGAGCAGCTGGAGCTATATCCATTCCCTTTGGACATCAAGTAATAGTAGACACTGAGTTAGAGGTGGAAGTTCCAGCTGGGCTCTATGGGGAGATCATTGGGCCTTATCAGCAATCACGTCTTTTGCCCCACATGGCTCCAGGCATCATACTTCCAGGCCATGGGGAGATCAAGGTATTGATAGAAAATCTTCAGAACAGACCAATTTGAATACGCCGGCGTCAAATTTATAGTGTATTTACATCTGAACCTGGTTGAGGAGATCCACCTGGTTAACGAGTTCAGTTCTATAAATGAATTTGGTCTACCCATCAAACCGCATCTTGGTGCAATAATGGTTGTACCATGGGAGAAATTAATGGGGTTATCAGAAGACCAGAAGAAGTGGGTAGAAGCCTTATTTCAAAAAATATAGAGAATAGCAGAGTTACCCATGCTTTGCTAAAGTTTCTATAGAATTTCAGGTGATTCAAAATTGATTAATTTAGATTTTATATGTAGTTAAGCAATAAATATTTGGCCAAATATAATTGCTTAATTGAAGCAACCAAAACCACCAACCACTCAGCTAAAACTAACTGAATTTTATCAAATCAACCAATAACTTATCATCCCCAAAGGTAAACTGTATCCTATCAATTTGATCAAAAATTATCAACCCACTCAGCCAAATAAAATAAACATATCAAATCAATCAGATTCTAAATTATTTTAGTTTTTATCTTGGTGATAGCTATTAATAAGCTCAGAAACCATTAAACCTATCAAAATTCCAACCTCCAACCACTTAGCTAAAATCAATTAAGCCTGCCAAATTAACTGAACCATCAATCACTTATCTGAAACTATTGATCCTATTGAATCAACCAAAAAAATAAACCACTACTCAGCAAAAACCAATTACAGAACTTACAACAGCCAAAACCTACCAAACCCTTATTAAAAACCTATGAAAAAATTGAATTAAATGAATATGAAAATACCCAGCCAAATTGCTATATTTAATATAAGAGATATATGTTCTAGATCTTAAATAAAACTGATATTTAAATTTATATGATTGTTTTAAATGGTTACAAAATAGCATTCCGTTCTCAAACTTTATATAATACTTGTGCCAAGTTTGGTGTTTTTTGGTTATTTGCTCGATATAATGCATCTCATATAAATAAATAAACAGAATGATGGTTTTGTAAAGAAAAGTTTGGCTAATTCTTGTTGATACCCAGTTTAACAAACATTTTTTGGGTTTTAAGTTTACCTGATGATCCTAATCAATTTTTTTTATATTTGTAGATGGTTATTGATAATATTAAAAAAATCAAACTATATTGAATCAATATAAAATTACCAACCATTCAGCCATACCCAATTAAACCTATCAAATCAACTAAACCACTTAGCTAAAACCATTAGTTTAAAAATTAACCAATCACCAACCACTTTGTAACCAAAGCTAAAATTATTAAAACCAAAATCACAACTACTTACCAAAACCAATCAACTTTATTAAATCAACCAATCACTAACTTCTTTATTAAAACTGCTAAGCTTAATCAACCCTAAACCACCAATTATTTGCCAAAATTTAAAATATCAAATCAACTGAATATCAAACTTCTTGGCTGTAACAATATACCAATTACAATTAAAAACATATAAAATTTTCACTTGTTACATATAAAACTTTTTATTTTACTATGAAAATTAAAAATCTGGCTTCGAAGTGCACATGGACCCCCTCCCGTCCACCTATAGCCAAATTTTCAGAGCTCTACATGCTCTAGTTGTGGCTGGGCATCATGTGCACATACACACATATGGACACACACATACACATTTGCTTTTATATATATAGTTTTTTGTGGTTGATGATCATGATTTGGGGTGCGCTTGGGGGTTGTTCATCAGCTGGACACTGGGGATCATCCCCCTATCAGGTCTCAACTAATCCGCTGATCAAGGGCAGCTGAAGAAGTCATCACTGAGGAGATTAAAAAGCTGCTAGAGCAGGGAATGCTCTAACCATCTAAGAGTCTGTGGACTTCACCTGTCCTATCTGTTAAAAAGAGGGATGGCACTAATCGCATAGTAATTGACTACTGGAAGCTCAATAGTATAACCAAAAAAGATTCATACCATCAACCACAGATTGATTATGTGCTGGATTAGTTAGGTGGAGCTCGCTACTTCTTGGCAATGGATTTTATATCCATTTATTGGCAAATTGAGTTGCCCATGGAGGAACAAGAAAAATGTGCTGTAATCACATCAAAAGGGATTTCTTAACCAACTCGCATGCCACAAGGGCTATGTAATGCCCTGGCTACGTTTCAATGAGCAATGGACACCATACTGGGTGATTTGAAGCTGCCATGCGTACTTGTGTACCTTGAAAATATTAATGTCTTCTCTCACATGTTCACTGAGCACCTTACCCATTTGGAAGAGGTATTTGCTGATTATCTGAAGCCAATATTGAAATCAAGCCTTGGAAATGCCACTTCTTCAAGTATGAGCTTGAGTACCTTAGGTTTGTGGTGGATGCGACTGGGCTAAGACCCAATCAGCCAAGGTAGAGGCTATCCAGAAGATGATTAAGCCAGTTAATAAGCAGGACATTCAGGTGTTTTTGGGGATGATGGGTTATTACCAACGATTCATACCTAATTTCAGTTGCATCAGAGGTCCGCTGTTTGAGCTACTAAAGAAAGATGCCATGTTTGAATGGACGGAATGATGCCAATGCGCCTTCAATACACTTAGAATGGCGTTAATTAGTGCACCTGTGTTGCACTACCCTAATTTTGATAAGGAATAAATAGTGCAGACAGATGAGTCACTTTCCGCTGTTGGGCTGTCCTGCCTCAGAAGGACGATGAGGGGGAGGAGCACCCCGTGGCATACTGTAGCTGTATCTTGAATTGTTATGAACAAAATTACACTGTAACCAAGTGGGAATGCTTAGTGGTGATTTATGTGTATAAACAGTTTTGAGTCTACTTTCATAGGTAAAATTTAAAGTTGTAATGGATCATGCATTGTTGTGCTGGTTGCATAATTTAAGAGAGCCTGAGGGGTGACTGGCCCAATGGGCTCTTAAGCTGCAAGCTTATGACCTTGAAATTTATTACCGACCAGGAGCAAAACACTAAAATGCCAATTGCTTATCAAGATTACCAACCATTGCAGTTACGGCGGATTTAGGTGACATAATGTTCAACAAAATGCTCAGCGGAAAATAAAATGATGAACCGCCATAAGTTATCAAGTTACTAGATGGACTCAGGACCAATATGTTCCTAAAATGGGGAATTGTATAAGCATATAGGGGATATTATCATAAATATCCCAAGACCTTCCACACGCCCAAATATTATCATGAGTGCACACCGAGCAGTTGGCCATGGTGGAGTCCAGAAAACTCTCGAATTGTTGAGGCTGCGGTATTATTGGGAAATCATGCAATTTGATGTGCTTGAGACCCTGCCTTGCTGCCACCAGTGCCAGGTGGAGAAGCCATTCCACCGAAGACTTCATACCAGTTAGTAAATCCTTGCTTTGCTTGGCATACAATATCTATTAATGTTGTGGGACCTCTGCTGACTGGAGCTAACTGGTCTAAGTATATCCTGGTGGCAATTGACCACTTGACCAGGTGTGTTGAGGCATGAGCTATTCAGGATCTGGGGGAAGTTACTGTGGCTAAGTTCATAATGGAATGCATCATACAGCATCATGGCTGCCCACAGTTTATCCTTACTGACAATGGAACCAACTTCACCTCTCACATTTTACCCAAGATCAACGAATATATGGCCATCCATGGGGTCCTAACAACCCCATATCACCCTGAGTCCAATGGAATGGTTGAATGGGTTAACGAAACTCTGATGAATATACTACAGAAGTTGGTTACAGATAGGCCCTCCAATTGGAGTATCCTTCTTTCTACCACAGTGTTCACCTACGATATTAGCTACCATTCTGCCATGGGAAAACACCCCTTCAATTGCTTTATGGACAGCACCTCGCTCTGCCTGCACTGCTATATGCCTGTGTAGAGGACACCAGCAGAATGGAACTGCAACACTATTTAACTACCCTTACAAATATGCTGATTAAGTTTCGAACTGAAGCATACTCGTTCAGCTTAGCTAAGAAAATAAAAAATCAGGCTGCTAATCAGGTATGGTGAAGTGGTCTAGCACAGTTCAAAGATGGAGATATGGTGCTATTCCACGATCAGCATGGGTTTGGGTGGAAGCACAAGCTCACAAATATTTGTATCAGGCCATTTAAGATAATAGAAAGAACAGGAGTTGATGCTTATACTATTAAGGATCCTGCAAGCGGTCAAACTATAAATCAGGTGCATGCAAAATTCCTTTGGTCATATAAGCAGT
Organism: Massospora cicadina; assembly: GCA_022478985.1. Classification (NCBI taxonomy): domain Eukaryota; kingdom Fungi; phylum Entomophthoromycota; class Entomophthoromycetes; order Entomophthorales; family Entomophthoraceae; genus Massospora; species Massospora cicadina. The sequence continues at coordinate 13,370 of JAKSZP010008191.1, read as the reverse complement.
AATATAGCCTCTCTAAAAATGGAAAAAATGTGTAACTGCTGATGATAAATTAATTGTAGAAAATATCATATATGAGTTTTATTACGTTTATTTGGGGTTGTTACTTTAGGTCTTTCACTTCACTGTCTTCATCTTCCTATCTTCTTTCAGCTTCTTGTGGTGTTCCTTTTATTTTGATCAACAGGACCTTTGTTTCTTCTTCCGCTGCTTTGATAGTGCCGTGGTTTTTATGGGATCTTCTGGGGTTGGGGGTGGAGGTGAAGGCTGCCAAGGTGAGAGTGAGGGGGCTGACATTTACTCTGGGGCCACTGCGCTAGTCTGAGGAGGGGAGGCCAGTGCGACGGGACTGGAAGAGGAAGATAGTATGGGGTCCCATGGTAACAGGTGAGGTGGTGAGAGCTTAGATGGTTGATCGAGTTATAATTGTTCTTGCCCTACTAGGAGCAAATCTTACAACCACATGTGTTGGTGATCCTGGAAAATCAATGAGTACGCCAACAGAGGGGGTCAGAGTCATAAGGGTTGGTGAGTAAGCTATTGAGTTCCGGCTCAAGGGGAAAAGGCTGCGCCCAGTGCCAGGCAATCTATAAGGAAGTCCTCCATGCTTGGATATGCTATTGGAAAAGGAGCAGTTGTGGTGAATGCTGCTTGTCGGGCCCACTTGAGGGCTGTCCAGTGCATCTCTATTCCTGAACCTAAAGCGGTTGCAGGATGCAAAATTAAGTTACCTAAGAGCGCCATGATGGGAAGGTACTGCGATGGATTATTGGCGCTGAGGGCAGTGAACGCTGCGGTGATCCCAGAGTGAAGGCGAGCTAACCAGTTGTTGCAGAAGTTTGCCCCCAGGGACTGGAAATGGGTAGGAGCGTAGGGAAAGGACCCCAACCAGCTGGCTATCACCCATAGCACAAAGCACAACATCCGCTGAACAGACAGAGCCATGGGATGAGGCTCAGCAGGAGATGGAAGCACTAGGTGACTAAAGCTGCTTGCCAGGAGCTGGGCCGCTTCATTATATGAAGGCCCTTGGGTCTTCTCCCCTCTCCAGCGTATCTGGGCCACTATGTCCCTGAAGGGGGCGCGCCAGGAAGCCAAATGGCTGACAAATTTGGGAAGAAGCTTTTTCTGGGTTAGCATGGTTGTGAGGTCCACGTCAGCCTCATCCTCATCAGCTTTGGGAAAAGAAAACCGGGGAAGAGGGATGTGGCCTGGGTCAGTTAACTCTGCACCAATCCATAGATGGTAGAATAAAGTAAAATCATGGACTCATGGCTGTTGGCGCGTGATGGTTTGCATGGCGTTGAAGGAAAAAGAGATGTACAGCTTATCATCCAGTCAAAAGGGGGGTGGGGTAATGTCACAAATCTATATGACTGGATGACAAGTCACCATTATGACCAAGAGAATCATTGGAGGAATTCCGCCAAAGGTTCAATGGACATAATCTGCTGAGGATGTTTCAGAGCTATAAGTAATTGATCGCCTTAGGATGAGGCAATAATGGGCTATAATGGTCATATTGGATTGCCTTCAAAAATAGGGTGATAAGGCGATGTCAACATTTTACAAAAGATAATTTTGATCGCCTCAAATCAGGGCGATAAAAAATTGAAAAATAACAAGCTGAAACCAATGAGAATATGTCAGAATGAATAAACTAAGCAAAAGAGTCAGTATCAACGAGGGTCACTGGGATATCAGCAAAATGAGGGGATTGACAGGGGAGGTCTTAGAGAAAAGAGAAGAGAAGAAGAAAGAGGGATCAGACTATAAGAAGATTCACCAAATTATTTTATTAAAAATAAAGAAGATTCGCCAAATTATTATATTAAAAATAAAGAAGTGTCTTGGGGGAAATTGCTCCCATTTTATTATAAATTAATTGTTTACAAGTGGTCTGAGGAACTGGCGATTGTCATATCATCTGTTCCAATTGTTCAATGGCCATAACCCTGTGCAAAAAACCCTTCAGCGGATATAAGCGGAGGCACCAAGATTCAACAGGCCCCCACCAAAGACTCCTGAGGCTTATCTCGTGGATGGGCTTCCAGAGTGGAAAGTGGAGGAGATTGTTGCCTCACACCAAGTAAAAAGAAGGCTTGGGTACCTAGTATCCTGGAAGGGATCTTATGCAGCGGAAAACAGTTGGATACCAGCATGCAACTGCGCATATGCCCAAGACCTGATTGAAGTTTCCATGAGCATTTCCCCTAGGCTGCTGGACCTCAGTCAAAGCAAACTGTCGCTGCTATGAAGTTGGCCCCAACCCACAAGAACTTTTCCCTGGAAAAAGCCTCTGGAGGGGGGTGGAGCCCTAAAAGGATGAGAGGGTAATGTCATGGCTTAATGACATGATTAAAGAACCATTTGTAAGGACAAAGCTGCATGTCAGGAGGCCAAAAAGATGAAGTTTGCAGGCCTCCCTGACCTTATGCATACCTTGGATCAACGCTGAGTATAGCAAATTATGCCCAGATTGGTCCTAGTAAATTGCATGATGCTCAGCCTGGTGTTACAATTTGGGCATTAAAACACACCAGCTACTTCTGAATCTTGACAGTTTGTTACTTTACTTAGGGAACATGGTTTTAAAACGCATTCCAATTTGATATTAACAGATTGGGCTGAGTCTAATTACAATCCATAACTAAAGTTCAGTCAATTTCAAGTTACAGGACCCATGCTAATAGTAGCGTGCACCTATTGGCGCACTTAGGCTTAGCACCACTTCTTCCAATCACTAACTCACCTCATTGTTTAAGTATGTCTTCCAAAGAACAACTATCCTTGTTGGTTGACTTCCTAATAAATAAATCCCCTGTTAGCTTTACATTTTTGAATATGGTTCCTTGGGTGAACCTGTGCGCGGACCTCCTCATGAGGTCACTACCAGCATTAGTCAGCTTATTTTAACTAAATTATCACCCATATATTGTAAACCGCTGGGCTGACCTTGTCCATCAGATCAAAGCACCCAAGCGCTCCAGAACAGATTTTCCCTTAATTACAGACGCCCCTTTGGGGTCCATCCAAGTGTTGTTATTTATGTTACCAACTGCTATATACCGCGTTGTACACCCTTTCCCTGGGTTACTTTGGCTTTGGCACCCTCATGGTGCTATGCTCACCATCATACTAATAACTGGTTCCATAGAGGTGTGGCTGTGCATCTTGCATCACCTCACTAGGATCAGGAGAGTTACAGATAATCTCCTGACAAGACCTTTAAAATGTAAAAACTAATGAGGGTTTTTCAAACAAGTTGATTTACAAAGAAAGTTGGTCTCAGTAAATTACTAATAGACACTATGGGGAGAATCTCATTCATCAGGATAGGCACTGCACCCAACCAAACAAATAAACACAAATTATTATCAGCTGTGATAATGTAGCTCAGATAATCTGAACTTGATTAATTGATCATAACTGAATCTTTCCAGATTTGATAATATTATAAACTGAACAGAACTTAAAACCTCGTTATCCAATTAATTGCAAAGTCCCATTATATTAGCTTAATAAAGCTGTTGCATTTTAATGGCAAAGATATAATGCTCACCTAACCATCATGCGCACCCCCAGGACCAACCTAGACATATCTTACTTCAACCCAACGTTTGTGCAGGGTATGCCTTAGGTCAGGCAGGCCAGCCAACTTTGTTTTATTGACCTCATCACACAAAACCTTATCTTTGTAATCAGTTCCCTCTATGATGTAATTCAGCCATGATAATCAGCTTAATTTTAAAAAAGTTTTAATATGTTCCACCTATATCAAGAAAAATTGTTAGAAGTAGCACTTATACTTTGTACTCTGATAGCATCAGTCAATATTTATGGGACTATTATGATAATGTTTGTAGACAAAGCCTTTAAAGACTTAGATAAATAGGAATTATTTGTTAAGAATAGTTTTTATTAGAAAAAACTGTAAAACACTGTTTAATTAAATACTGGAAGTAGCTCAAAGGCTTACAGTGGATGGTCTTTTCTCTTATTCAGCTTCCACAAACTACAGAATAATGAGTCCCTCCAAAATGGCAGTCTCCTTGTATTATTCTAATAAGAGCCCCTGATTCCAATTTGTACAAAACATTCTTTTAATTTAGTAGCACTGAAATAAAAGAAGGTTGATTGCATAGTAATTAGAAAAGACAGTGATGCTAAGGTTTTGGCCTTAAGGGAATTTACTCCATAGTAGCAATTAGCTATATACTATTGAGACACTGGTGGATGGCAAATTACTAATAATCCTATTAGTGACAAGTTTATGCTGGCATGGGACAAAGTAGTTGATAATATAAAAGTATAATTAGGTTACAAGTACCAGAGCTGCTGGTCAAGGTAACTGATATATTATTGATTTTAGAATTACACCATTAGAAAAAAAGATTTAATAATACTTAATTGACGACAATATATAGGTGACAAAGCAAGTAAATTGACAGTAATTTGATTCTACCATTTTATTAACTGCATATGAAAATGTGGGCACCAGAGAAAAATAACTAATAAAATCTCAATACTATGAAACATTAAAAGTAGCGAAAAATTAATCAAACCCTCTGCCTATATATTAGTTAAGTACAAAATTAACTTGATAAACTGTATAAAGATTTTTGGCAAGACTAATTGCAACACAGCATTAATTCTAAGTTTATAATGAAAACAGTGAATATATTAACATGGTCCCTTAAGTTATTTCAACAGATAATGGAAGCAACTTCACAACGCATTTAATACCAAGACTAAACAAGCTTTTAGAAAATATGAGAGTACTGATGACGCAATTAACATTCAGAAAGCATATGAAATGGTTAATAAAGGTAAATGGTACTCTAGCCACTACTATAAGTAAGCCTGTAACTGGTAAACCTTCCAGTTGGGTAGCTTTTCTATCATTGCCAATATTTTCTTATAAAAAATGCTATCATTTGACATTTGGCTAATCTTCTTTTGAGTTACTTTATGGACATATGACTTGTTTGCTACCAATTTTATATTTTATTATTGAACCAAGCTCAGTATTGACGCCCTTACAGTATTTAGAGATCCTTAAAAAGTACCTTAATGTTTATATTTTCAGCCTATGCCAATACTATCACATATATAGTTAATGCCAAAGCATATGAAGTAAAGATGAACAACTTTATAAACCTTTAAAATTGGTGATAAGTTTAGCTATTGTGACAATCATGGCTTTGAATGAAAAAAAAATATGTATAAGCTCTGGGTTGGACCATTTGAGGGCATAAACAAATCCATATTGGATACCTATACAATTAAGAACCTCTTAAATAGAAGAATAGTGAATTGAGCACATGCTAAGTCCTAAAAATTATGTTGCTAATTATCAACTTTAGAAAAAGATTATTAAATTGTATATAAAACCTAACATCAAAATGTAAATTCTTTTATGGGTTTAGCTTAATGCCATTTAATTTGGAGATGGATGACAACATTTTGCTTTATGATATTTAACATTAATTCCTTTAGCAAGGGAATACCAATTTTTTCAACAACTCCTTAAGAAGGTGGTGTGTTAATGACATTCTGCCATATTGTCAACTAGCATTCAGATACCTATGCTTTGCTATGGTGTTTATAGTTTATGGATGATTCATATAGATACATCAAATAACCTCTTAGCTAAAACCATTGAATATACCTAATCAATCAATCACCAACTTTTTGTAAGACTAAACTTCTTAAAATAAATCAACCAAAACCACAATTACTTACCATTAACTAAAACCATTGAATAAAACAAAACAACCATTTATCAACTACTTTGTAAAACAGCCCCAAACTTAAAGAAACAGCCAAAACCAATCACTTATCAAAACCAATTAACTTATCAAATCAATCAATCACTAACTGCTTACTAAAACTATTAAGTTTAATAATCAACCCAAAACTACTAACCAGGTGGCAAACCCATTTAAACTATCAAATAACTGAATACTAAACTGATTGGCCATAAAATTTTACTAATATCTACTTAATCTTTAAATTTAAATCTATCTGAGGTGGGCTGATCTGGGAATGATTCCACACAATTAATGAGGAAAATGAATTAATGGGAAAGGAGGATAAAACTAAGAAAAACTCTGCGCATGGCATTATAATAGGCCAGGAACTCTATGGACTGCATTGCTATTTGTTATCTCAATTTGGGTCATTGGTGCGCAACATCAACACAATCATAATTATCCCCTACCCAAAGTTCATCTATCAAGAACAAATTTGGAAGTTGGTGGTCATTGAGTCATTATTACAATTTCTATTAAAAGCATATAAATTTTCACTTCTTGCATAAAAATTTTACTTTATTTCACAAATTAAAAATCTGGCTTTAAGGTGCACATAAACCCTCTCCCATCCACCTATATCCAACTTCTAAAAGCTCTACATGCTATTAGGTTGGGACCACCTAGTGCTAAAAAAAGCTCTACATGCTATAGTTTTGGCCAGGCATTGCATACATGCACACACACAAACACTTGCTTTTATTTTATGAGAATATTGGTGCAAATGTGGAAAGGACCCCTTGAGATTATTTTAACAAGTCCAAAGATGTCTATATACAGAAAGTTCTTATCAGGGATACTTTATCAACTAAGTGCATACAAAGTTGAAGAGTATCAGCAAAGCTCTGGCATTTTAACTATAGCTTCTTAATAACCTAGTTTACCCCCATTTATTTTTTGTTCCATGATGTTTGTTCAAGCGTGGATTTGTTGCATTGGCTGACCAACTATTTTTACAATTAATTACTTACTTAATTATTATATTTAACTAGTTATAAAGCTGAGCCTTCAATCAATATGGCTGTTATGGCAACATCAATCTGTAGTATTAAGCTACTATTCACTTTGCAGCTAAAATTACTGATGAAAGAAGTTACTATAACATTTATTGGGATCATTGCTAATTAATTTAAGTATCAACATCCAAATGATCCCTTTCTACCTACTGGCACTAAACCCTTATTTTAAATTTACATTGAGTTACCTCATCCCTGTGGCCCTGTAACTCAAATCAATTATTTTATATTATCTTACACACCCCTGCATCAGCATAAAACCATTACTGTAAGTTTTTAATATTATGAGTCTTGGTCAATTGTGTTGCCTTATCATTTGTTAGTATAATTTGTGGTGGGTGAAAACATCTACCCTCTAGGCACTGATTTACCTGGCTTTGCTGTACATTTATACTAATAATCTAATCTTTAAGTGCAGTGAGTTAATAAATAGTTGGCTTTAATGGGAATCTGGGATTGTTGGATAGCACATAATGAAGGGAGTGTCATTATGAATGGGATTTGGTTCTTTAAAGGCAAAACCCCTAGCACCAAGAAGTACATCATTTTGATGAGCATCAAAGTCAATGTCAGAACTAAGAATTGATAAAATACCTTTTATTGTAATATTAAAAATTATGGTGCAACAGATTAGGGTTTAAATCTTTATTTTTACCAAGGTTTCTGCCATCATAAAGTATACCTGTTATTATGCAAAACTACCTGTGCCTCTGAAATCAGATGCCTGAGAGCCACTTTTGACAAGCATTATATGAATTAAACAATAATAATACCATTATAGCTTACTCTATGTGGCTTTTATAATTACTATGGTAATGATTTTTCTGTACTTAGCTACTAAGGTATTGGCCTGCCATTTATATTTTATAAATTTAAATTGCAAGCTAGACTTCAAATCATAATCATTTAATCTGACAAAAAATATTGGAATACGTATACAATATAAAAACCAGTTAAACTTATAGTTCTAATAGAGTAGCACAAATTATCTTTTAATTTTATTCGAAGTGGGCCGACCTGGGACAAATATACCGCACCGATATAGCACGGATTATCTGTTTGGTATTAATACATATTTAAAAACCTATAGTGTATACTATTTCTTATCAAATATTTACCATTTCATGCCTCAAGTTTTTTGGGTAGATAAACCTGAAGTAAAATTCTCAATTTAAACCTCAGACTTCACCTTTCAATCAAAGGCTTGATCAATTATAAAATACTCTATTTTTGTTTGCCTAGCAAAGTAGGGCATCCCCTTGTAAATTGGAGGTTCACTTTCAGTTGGAAGACTAAGGCTTTTTGGCTTATAAAAAATAAAAAGCCTGGATATTAAAGTAATATGACCAGATGGAATTAGATTTATACTTTATTGCTTAGAGTATGCAATAAAGCTGATTTAAGTGGATTTTAGAGGAAAGCTTTTTTGCAAAAAGAGGGTTTAAAACCAAGCACTAGAGGGAGTAAGGTAGCCCTAGTACTGTATTATTAGCTTATTTATTGTGAGATGTTTGTACCTTAGTTGGTATGGTATAATTGAATTCCAAGAGCAAAAGTATGATTTGTACTTTTGCATATAAAATCAGTGTACTATGTTGCACTCCTGTTGGCTAGAGATTATACAACTATAAATGGTAAATCCTGATGCCAGAATGACGCTTATATAAATTTGTAACTGTAGAAAGGATATATTTACTAAATGGAATTAATCCTACAAATTCATAAAGCATCATGTTCAAACCTTGCAATTGCATTGTTTCATTATAACACTCATATAATGATAGTGATTTTTTAGGGTAGCCTTTCTTTAGTAGATTAATTAATATAAATTAACCATTTAGGTGAGCTAGTAATGAAACGGTTTTATTCTTCAAATTAAAGTACTATATAAAAGAAAATAAAATCAACACTTGTTCTTATAAATAAGTGAACATAAGCTATAGAACCATCATTTTCTTTCTAATATAGCAAACTTTTGATGAGGGTATTATACTGATACACTTACATTTAAGAGAGTTCACAAAAATTCCTATCCCTTACCAAAACCTTAAAACAACATAAAAGTAAGGTTTTGATTTTAAGCTAATTGCATCAAAATTAGGAAACTCAAGAGTAAAAGTATAACTTTTAATGTGAAACAAACAACGATACACAAAAAACCCCTACATTAATGTGAACCTAGAAAGTTGTAATTTCTCAAGCACATCTTACGTGAACTCATTATTAAATCTAAAGCTTTATAAGTAACCTACATAAAACTCTAATGTAATATACAAAACAAATAGTTCAGTGCAGAGAATAACTACTTATTTGTTTCTATTGGATTTGCCAACGTGGAACTTAAAGAACATGATATCTCCATCCTCAACAACATAATCCCTTCCCCTTTGATAGATTTTACCAGCAGCTTTAACTGCAGTATCACTAAGCGAGTTAACTTTAAGGGGTTTTAAATTTACCTCCCCAGCATCTTAAGATCCTCAAACTTAATGACATCGGCTGAGATGAACCCCTTCTCAAAATGGCTATGGATAACGCCAGCCGCTTGCGGCGCCTTAGAGTTTGCCTAAATGAAATCAATCAGGAATAATGAAATTAGGTACAAGGATAGTCCAAGCTCGAACTTCATCAGCACCCGCAGTAAAATAATGAATCAGATCTAGGGCGCGATAGCCAGAATCCACAATCGTGGATAAGGCAGACTTTGTATTTAACAATTTGAGTTCCACCTCCTTATCGCTCGTTTCCAAGATGGAAAGCTAGATCATGTTAAAAATATACTCCCGCTTTACCGCAGACTCTAATGATGCACTGAAGGGGATAAGGAGATCGCCAGGATTGTTCTTGTCAATCCAAGCTTTGATTTTTGGGATCCTAAATAACCTCAGCTGAGCTCAAATTGACCTACCACCCTGGAGTGTGTTTGATGTAGTCCTGATCACTCAAGTTGGCTAGGTAAATGACAGGTTTGGCAGAAATGAGTTGAAGATTATTGATTATTTCAACCTACATTTTATTAAAGCCGGCTAAAATAAACCTACCTCATTTGCCGTCCATTCGCCCTTCCTTACATCCATTTCCTGATTCTCTACAAACGAAAGAACCTTGTTGCAAACTGCCTACATATAAGTTATAATAAATTGCATCAGTTTACCAGCTCTTCCTGTTTTTTGGTGTCGGATTTAGAGGAGCCTTTAGAGAGTTTTTCTATATGCTTGGTAAGAATCTCCATGTCTTTGATGCGAAGTTCGGCATGGACAATTTCAAGGTCTCTAATGGGATTGATTTGGCCCTCCACGTGAGTGACATCGCTATCCTCATAGGCCCCTAAAAAGATATTAGAAGTTGCTGTGCCTTTACTGCAAAGATAGTAGAATGGCATCAACCGATCGTATGTGGCTCAGGAAGGCATTGCCCAGGCCTGCGCCCCCAGCTGCCCCTTTCACCAATCCCGCAATATCAATAATAGTCAAATATGCTGGGACAACGGATTTGGGCTTATAATGGTGGCAAAGCCAATCAAAACGGCCATCGGGGACATTTACTCGAGCTGCTTCGGGCTCTTAGATAGGGGTTAGGTTAGCCTAATTCTGTCAAAAGGTGGCGATATCAATTAAAATCATTCAATATATCCTAATAGTTCAGCAAAAAACCAAGAGCATCACCATAAACTGAAGTAATAAGCATTTTAACTTAAGCGCATGTAAAAGCAGCGTATATCAACCTATTGTGCAAAATGGAAAGTTCTCAGCTGGCACTGAAGAATTGGTGACGGCATTAAAGAAGGTTGATTTCCCAACGTTAGGAAGTCCAACTACTCCTATTTTAAGATTGTTTGAAGGTCTCCCTAAGCGGGGCTTTTCCACGGTAAGAAGGTGCGCGCTTTTCATGGCGAGAGAAGCAGCACAAGAAGAGAATCCCATATTGGCCATTCCCGCTCTATAACTTGATGTCAAAGTTCCCCTTATAGAAGATAAACGGAGCGCCATTTCAACTGAAAGCCAGAATTAAGCAACTTGGCTAAAAACAGCGTTAAAAGTGTCTTTGGCTTTTTATAAAAATGAGAATGTCGTGAAATAATCCTAACCCATAAGGCTGAAATTCTGCGTGTAAAAAAGGAATTTCAAAATCTGCTGTAACCTATTTCTTTGGAGTTTATGTTTAGGTAAATAGCAACAAAGTCGTTCTTAAATAATTTTGCATAAAAACCCAACTCAAATTTTAAAGCGTAAAAAGTTCTAAATCTGTTTCAATTTATGAAGCGTTTAAGGCTGCATCCCTAGAATCGCTGTACCATAAGCGAAAAACGTTCAAAAATCAAAGCATGGGTTAAGGATGTAAATATAAGATCTCAATCTTTTAATTTATCAGTATTGAATTAGATTAAAATAGTTTTGGTGGCTTATAGGATTTTAAGTTATATCTTTTTGTCCAAATTTTTTGCCAAAATCTCTTCTGAATGGAGCGATGCATCCAAATTTGAATGTTAGCACGGTAACAAAGTTTACACATCAAGGTTGTCTCAAGCAACTCACATAGTTTCTTTTATATAAAGCTTACCCTACTTGCGCTAAAATTCGGGCTTAAGTAGTGAGGCATCTAGGCCCAACTTGAAAAGCAAAGCAATGAAAGAGTATCGCCAAAATAAAATACTTTTTAAAATGCCTAATGACAAAGCAAAAGTTAGCGAATAAACCCCATTTTCGGCTAAAAGATAACAGCCTCTAAAACGGACTTTAAACTAAAATTTAGAGCATATGGATTAACTAACGTAACGCCCGAAAACACCCAACCTAGGATAGAACTCAATTTAAACCAAACTACAAACATAAAAACTCGAGATTATAAAAGTTCCACATCATAACGGTTAAAACAAAAAAATAAGTCACAAAAATATAGGATTACAAAGGTAAAAAACTTTTAGAAAGTCACTCATACAAGAACCTAATATAAAGGTTAAAATTAAAAATAAGCATCAATTTCTATTTTTTGCAGCCAAATTTTTTATCCATTTGAATTAAAAAACAGCACTTTGTCCTGGTAATGGACTTTGGGTAGGGGACGATTTTGACTGTTGGTTTTGCGCACCAATGCCCCGAACCGAGATAGCGAATAGCAAAGGCGGTCCATGGAGTTCCTGGCCTATCATACGCCGCGCATGGAGGTTTTCCGGGTTTTATCCTCCTTTCCCATTTTCTTCACTTCCCTAATCGGTGTGGTATCGTCCCCAGGTCGGCCCACCCCGAATAAGAAAAAACAGCACTTTGGTTCGTTCTGTTTTTGTGGGACGGGTAGTAACTATACCGACAGCAATGTCAGGTTCCAACGGCATTAGTTAGAATTTCGAAACATGGTCAAAGTATGCAACTCATTTGTTGAAACAATTCAAAATTTAAAATTTAACTGCCTCCCCGAGTTCGATCCTGGTATATGAACTTTGGTAGAGGACGATTTTGACTGTGTTGGCGTTGCGCACCAATGCCCCGAACCGAGATAACGAATAGCAAGGCGGTCCATGGAGTTCCTGGCCTATCATACGCCATGCATGGAGGATTTTCGGGTTTTATTCTCCTTTCCCATTAATTCGAATCTCCTTCATCGGTGTGGCATCATCCCCAGGTTGGCCTACCTCGAATAAAAGTTAACCCTTTTAGTGCCGAGCGAAAAACGGGTGCCTATGCAAAGATAACCGGACAAAGTTGAATTTAAGGTTTGGGAAAAGGCTCATAAGACCAAACTAAGAATGATATTTAAAAAAATTCCAAAATGCAGCGTATTACGGAATAAAGGGAGAATAATGTAATGGCAATTGTATTTCAATATTTACTGAAAATCAAACGAATGACATCAATATAAAACAAGATGAAAAACATAGAAACAAGTTTCTCTTCTACAAACAATATTTGGACATAATAATAATCGTTTGATCACAGTTTTATGTAGGTCACATAGTATGAAGTATAAGTATTTCATTTTCAATCATTTTTAATAAAATAACCAATATCAGTTCTGAGAATGAAAGGATAACAGATCGGTGTATCCCCCCTTTAGGTTGGGACCACCTAGTGCTAAAAAATTAAACTTGGTAGTCGTGGGACTACCGGTAGACATGGAATCATGGGCAGACTTGTGCTTTGGGAAGGAATGAAGGGTTGGTTAAATAGTTCCCGAGATATTTAAGTTTTAGTGGATCAATTTAGAAATTTTCGGCACAAAACACCCTCACGCAGACAAACCTAGAGGCGAATGAAGCCAGTTGTCAAATTCTCAGTACTATTGGTGGAAGGGCGCCGAGTGACTCTATCACCTGACACCTGGTTTGCTGGGATTGGTTGGGCGGTTTGTGAGATAGTGGTATGCTCAAAGTACATTAAAATATAACGGTCGATTTTCGCGAAACGTGCGGGTAAGACATTACATTCTTATGGATTCCATGTCAAAAAAAAGAGAATGAAAGGATAACCATGATGCACGGCAAGCATCAGATGGATCTATTACAGAACAAATGGATCGTGTAGCTGGTATAACGTCACTGAAAAAATAT